>VUYV01000023.1:2013004-2045307 GCA_008711295.1 Anarhynchus alexandrinus | reverse complement strand
TTTTTTTTTTCAGGGTAGGTTAATGGTTGGACTTGATGATCTTAAAGGTCCCTTCCAACCTCACTAATTCTATGATTCTATGATTCTATGATTCTATGATTCTATGAGCTGGCAATGTGCACTTGCAGCCCAGAAGGCCAACTGCATCCTGGGCTGCACCAGAAGAAGCATGGCCAGCAGGTCAAGGGAGGTGATTCTTCCCCATGAGACCCCTGCTCTTGTGAGACCCCACCTGGAGTACTGCATCCAGCCCTGGAACCCTCAACATAAGAAGGACATGGACCTGTTGGGGTGAGTCCAGAGGAGGGCCTCAAAGATGATCATAGGGCTGGAGCATGTCTTCTACGAAGACAGGCTGAGAGAGTTGGGGCTGTTCAGCCTGGAGAAGAGAAGACTCTGGGGAGACCTTATAGCAGATTTCCAGTATCTGAAGGACACCTACAAGAAAGCTGGAGAGGGACCCTTTGTCAGGGAGTGTAGTGATAGGATGAGGGGTAATGGCTTCAAACTGGAAGAGGGTATATTTAGATCAGAAATTAGGAAGAAATTTTTCACTATGAGGGTGGTAAGGCACTGGAACACACTGCCCAGGGAAGTTGTGGAGGCCCCATCCCTGGAAATGTTCAAGGCCAGGTTGGATGAGGCTTTGAGCAACCTGGTCTAGGCCAGGTGACCCTGGCCGTGGCAGGGGGGTTGGAACTAGATGGTCTTTAAGGTCCCTTCCGACCTAAACCATTCTGTGATTCTATGATCTCTAGGAAGTCACTGTATCAAGCTCTGGAGTTATGGAAGACTATAAACTATACAGCTTAGAGCTGGAACTGTAATTATTTATATATAAACATATATTTTAGACAGTATCTTCAAGCTCTTAAGTAATTTTTATTGGCAAAGCTGTTGCAGCCAAGTACAAGAAGACCGATTTTGGTACTTCAAGCTTTTTGTGTGAGAAACACAGAAACAATTGCTCTAGATTAAACTCATCACACCATTGTATCTATATCCTACCTATCCTTACATTAGATAGATGCAGTCCAGTTAGTTTTCAATCTCATTGTTGACTGCAATGTATTTTCTAAAACTTGAAGACAAATTAATTCAAGAGAGAGTACATACAGTATCAGCTATCCGTTAGTACAGGATACTCCAACAACCGTTTTCCGCAAGACCCCCATAGCCATTGTCAAATATGCAATAAAAAATCCTTCTTTTAATAATCTGACTCTTAAATAGCTGTGGTTATCAGTGTTTAAAATATTATCACTATCCAAGTATATGCTCCAAAATACAGTCATCCTATGGTCTTGTCACAAAAGCTGCTGAAGAGCACAAAAGCTCAACAAATCAGATTATTTGTTAATCATGTAATGTCATTTAGAGAATTCTTTCAGCTTCTGGAAATGCCAACTGACATTGGGCATCTTTGATTATGTATTTAAACATTTCTATACTCTTAGCCTATTATCTAAACTCAGAGAAAATACTCTTAAGTTATTATGTCTGTAGAAGTTCTTTGTAGGCAACTTCTTTGCCAGTTTCAGCTTACCCTGTTAGACCACTAAAATGCCACAAATCTGGAAAAGGTTTTGGGATTATTTGAGGCTTAATTCAAATTTAGTTACTTGTCCCTTGCATGTTCTTAAAAACATTGAACCAAACTTTGAATTCCCCGTGGAAATGTGATGGAACTGTGAAGTGTATGTGTCCTGAAGTATTTTTTCCCTTTAAAGTCTAAAAGCCATGACATTCCAACACAAATAATTGTAGGTACTCATAATTGGAGGAATTCTGGGACAAAATTCTCTACCATTACACACATCTTGTATTGACCTACTATACAACCCAAAATATCTGCAGGTAGCCATTCAGCAATTTTCACTTTCCTTGTTAAATTAGCAGTTACTGAAACTCTGGAAAATTTCTGTTTGTGGAGGAAAAAAAAAAAAAGAAAAAAAGTCCAAACCCAAAACAAAACCCAAAGTGTATTAATTTCATTGAATTTTTCATAACTCAAAAGAAGGATGTAGTTGTAGTTTAACAGGGATATTAAGTATTTATTTTATGGAATAGAGATGGAAGAAGTTCACAAATTGTAGTTGCAACTACTCTGTAAGAAACTGAGTTGCATGAAATATTGTTGTTAGACTGTCATGCCAGAAGTGAAAAAGGTGGAAAAGTGTCACTTGCATGAGGTTCTGTCTTCACCTTATATTAGTTTACTTTTTTCAGAATTTTAATTTCACTGATGAGCTCTGATTCATAGTTTGCAGTTACCATTATTACAGCAATATTACATCATAACATATGAAAGGGTACTTATTAGTAGACCTGATCTGTTCAGTCCAAAAATCCTTAGAGCTAGAGGTTCCTGGAGCTCAAGAGTCTTTTTTTCTCCATCACACTATTATTCTTAGTCTGGGTCATAGCTTAGTTTTATAAGTTAAGTCTTAGTAATGACATTAAAATTCAGTGTACACAAGTAGTTGTTATATTTTTACATGATCAATAAAAGAATTTTCTAGGTCTGACTGATCCAAAGTGCTAGATCTTATTTCCAATAGTAAGACAGCATAAAAGGTGTCTCAAATTGGGGGCTCAGAAGTGGAAATGTCTAACGTTAGTCATCAGCTGTCCACAAATAAAGATGATTTTCATTATAATTCTAAGTAGTCAGTAGTGATAATTATTTTTTGTGGCTAAAGACTGATTTGAAAAGTAGATAGAAAAATATCTGTAATTGCTTCAAATTAGCTGAACAAAAAAGAAAATATAATCTCTTATGCCTCAATAAGAAGTTATAATTTATATTCTACAATCAATACTCCCACACTCTGTGACCCCACTATAATAATGAGCTCCAAAAAATTTCCATAGATGTCTATTTCTGTTACCAACAAAGCTAAAAGTTACATTATCTCCTATTTTTTCCTATTTACATTTCATGCCTGACCCATGGCAGAAGAAGAAAACATCTTAAACACGATAAAGTGTCACCAACTGAAGTATCTCCTTCTGTAACTAAATGACTCGGAAAGTCTTCCAGCAGTCAGACTGCTGCCCAGGTATATTCCAGCACATATGCAAAAGCAAAGACGCAAGGTGAAGAGGCAAAGATGAGTGCAGGGCTCTTGGAATAACATTTGCCAGTTTGGGGAGGTTTTATGTTTCCATGACTGTGTCAAAACACTCTGTGTCCTCCTCCTCCCTCAAGTGAAAGAAAATTAAAAGGTAGCCAACTTTTCCACACAGGAGCTTTATCACAGTTTTGTTTGAAGATGACAGGTGTCATATCATCTGCACTTTAAGCTGGAAAAATCTTTGAACTCATCCTCTACACTTGTCAGGTTTTCAAATTTGCAATCACCTGAAACATAGAAATAATCTGTCAACAAAAGGAATCGGAAAGGTTGGGCAGTGCTCTGAGCTATAATCCCAGAAATGAGAGAGGCCTGACATTGTCTTCACTGATATTATCCAAAGAAATGTTGTCAGGCACCTGAGGAGACAGGGCATGAAGGCAGATGTCACCCCATGCAGCTGGAAGAGATGTGTGGAGGGAGCTCTGAAGAGCAGCGGGGAAAGGACACCATCAAAAGGTCAACTCATGCATCTCTCGCACCCTTTCTAAGCACAGGAAATTTGTGTTGTGCATGGTTGACCTTTTCTGACCCACCCATTATGGGGCTGATTATAAAGATCCCTCATGTTTAAGCAGGAAAAAGAAGAGTTTATTTATTAAGAAGGTATAACAAACAGCTTAAATAACTAACTATATATATATTTATACATATACATAGAGATATAAATAAAAATGTAGAGTTTTTACATATATACATATGTAAAATGAACCATGCAGTACTAAATTATCCCAAGAGTATTTGTGAAATGCTCTGCAAATAAAACTGGTTTGGTAAATTGCCAATGAACTTCACCAAATGTACGTGTTTTCCAGGCTGTACTTTGACACTTCACCTGTGAAAGAAAAAATGGACTTCAATCAAACACTGTTAAATTACTATTATTATTCCTGAAGTAGTTATTTTATTGATATAATTTACAAAGTGGAAGTGCTTTAGTCAGCAACCATAGTTGTTTTACCCAGCAATGGCCCTGCGTTATGTATTTTCTTCTTAGAGAAAAAGAAACTTAGAAAAATAAAATCACTGGAATCTTCATTCATCCTCCCTTCTCTGTTTCACAATTTCATTGAAATGGTCGCAGAATGTGACCACTTGTGTTTAAGTCATCATATCATAAAAATAAAGAATCGTGACATTGTTTAATAGAAAATATTCTGTCTAGCTGTAAAGAATGTCAACCTGTTCCTAAAGCATTACCTAGGCAGAGATACAATATAGCCGCTGGAAAACAGAGTATGAGCAGCAGGATACAGCGTTTAGTTATTACCTGAATAAGTAACAAACTACAATGAAATCACACATCAAGATGATAACATTGTTCCAAGCAAATTGTTTTTTTTAAACGATGAATTGAAGTGCTAAGTTGCTTCTTTGGAAATGTTTTGAGATCCAAAATGTATTGTGTAGTTATAAAATAAGAAAAGGCACATATTAGACACTACATAAAAATTAATCTGTATAAATATTTTGTGGAACTAATTTTCATTTTGCCATGTGGAAATATGAAAAGGAATTATTTGTGGGAGAAAAAACAACCAAACAAAAAAGAACAAACTAAAATACCTAATGACTGTTCTTACTATGTTAGTGAAGTAACTGTTGTAAACAAGAAATACAGTGTAGAGAGGTCTGCATACAGTACATTTTACATATTTGATAGTGTGTGGAACTTAGATAATGAGGTGAAGCCTCTGTGCTCAAAGAATGATGGAGACTGGCCTTGCTGTCTCTTGTGCAACCCAGGGGAGTGGAGACTCACCTGGCTGTAACGGGATGCAGATAAGGATGGAGCCCTGTGTAGGCTGGACAGCCCTGCTTTTCATCAGCAAAGGCAAGATAACAGACACTGTGCAATTCTTTGTTTCTTGGAAAGGCTATCATGCCCCATGACTGACCTCTGTCTCATTACCTGTGAAATGCATATTAAAGTTGATATCCCTGCATATGCTAATGAAGATTATAGAGATCATGTTAAACATACAGGACTACAGCACTCATCTCTCCACTCAAATCATACTACACGTCACCTGGGGGGAGGGGAACCTTGTAATTTTGGGGATAAAAGAAGGAGAAAATGACTGTTAATTGGGAGAGAAGAATCTTGATACCTGATGGACCAGTTGATGGGCTGCGTTCTCTTCCTCCACCCCAGGCAGCGATGCCTTTCTGGGTAAGCTCTGTGCCTTTGACCCTCTGGTGAATGTTACCCCCCGGCTGCTGTATTATTATTATCTTTGCTATTAGCCTTAGTTAGTAACACTATTATAGTCAGTGGATTTTTCAACGGCAATCTCAAATCTGTTCTGTTGCTCTCAATAAGATAACTAATTTCGACGTTTGTGAATCTGACTCAGTGAAAGTCCTTTTCTGGAGCTCTGATAGATAAATCAGTGAAAGTCCTGGGACTCTGACAGACAAATATCAAAACTACATTCCTTTTAATGCGACATAGTGTGAACCAGTATTTTGGTTCTTTGTTCTGCTTTAGTTCAGTATTACAGACACATATAAGTGTTTAGTGGGTGTTACTGCTCTTATACAAATTGATTTTAAATCAGTGGAACTCAAGGTTCTGGAAAGCTGCTTCTTTAACTCCTGTCATCTATTTCAGTAGCAAAATGTAAGAGTACTTATGCCCTCAGATTTCCTGATTTGGAAAGAGAAACTCTTCAGACACCTTCTTTCAGGCGATATCTTGAAACATAAATGAAGCCGAGATGTTCAATTTCTTTCATGAGTGAACTCATAAGTTTTTTATGTATCATATATCAGTGAGATTACTGTACAAAAATTTGATCCCCCTTATTAACTTTCATTTTGTTCTTAAAACCCTTACAAAACCATTAATGTTTTTTAATCTTACACACCAGTTCATTCTTCACAGTTATAATATTACACATCACTGTTGGTTTTCACAGAGCTCTCCCAGAAGGTAAATGTTGCTGTATCATTTGGGAGGTCTGGAACTTGAAACTTAGAAAGCTTTGTTGACTTGTCAGACACTGAGGATCTTCTGGAATTCAGGCATCAAACAAGAGCAGTTCTCTGTCCGACTGTGGATTGGAGACTTTACTGCTCAAGAAGGAATAAGTTTGCAGCAATTGTGCATGCAAGTTTTAGTACAGTCAAGATTTTAAGGATATATGCTTGTATGGAAAACTGCATGACTTGGCAAAGAGACTCTGTCACAAACTCCTGAACATTACCAGGATACGATCAATACAGTTTTGGAAAGGTTATCTAATCCGGAATTTAAACCATGGTAGCTGCCTCTCCTTAACATCACAGCACCTGGAAGCAGCAGATGTTTTCAGCAGCTTACAGAAGGAACAATAAAAAGGCCATAGCTCTTTTGAAAAACCTGTGTTTTCTTTCAATGGCTTAACTATTTGCAGATGTATGTACTGAATCAAAATCTTTAACTTACAACTGAAAATGAAAACTCCAGATGGCCTTGTAATTGGATCTTCCTGTTTCCCTAGAGCATCCTGGATCCTTGGCAAATAAGGACAGGTGTTACAAACAGGTATAATTTTATTTGTTCTCAGTGTTGTCACCTGAACGTGACATGAACATGAAAACTCCTTTTACAGTTGGAGATGATGTCAAAATGAATCCCAAACTGACCTTTAATATTTTAGAAAAGACAATGAATGCAACTTTTATTTTTCAGTTATTCAACAGCTTTCCCTTCCCTTCCNCAGGGACTGATGGTAATCTGCAGGCTATTTCTTCCACCCCTCTCCTCTCCCTCCCTTCCCTTCCCTTCCCTTCCCTTCCCTTCCCTTCCCTTCCCTTCCCTTCCCTTCCCTCCTTTCTGTCTTGCCTCATCTTTTCTTTCTGAAGCCAGATTGAGTTCGAGTTGGGTTTTGGCCCTCTTAATTTTCTCCCTACATAACCTCACTTTTTTGTAGTCCTCATGAGTGGCCTGCCCTTTATTCCAAAGGGCAAAAATTCTCTTTTTTTCCCTGAGTTGCAACCATAGCTCTCTGTTCAGCCAGGCCAGTCTTTTTCCCTGATGGCTCTTCCCTGAGAAGTGGGTCTGGTCTGCATATTGGGTTTTCTGCTCCCTTCAGGCAGGAGTCACCCACGACAATGACCCGTCATTTTTTTCTTTGTTGAAAAGGTTTTGATTTGGGGTGTAGTCTGGCTTAACCCAGCAACACCTCTGTGCTAATTGAATCATTGTCCTTGTTTTGGTTTGGTTCTGCATGCAGAGCCTCATACCTATTTTGCAAGGGTACCTGGGAAGCTGAGGGAGATATCGGGGAGACATGCCTGTTGTGCTGGGTCAGGAACTTGTAGCCATTGCCCCCCTATCCTCTAAATTACCACATTTGGCCAGGCAGAGAGAGGGCAGGGAATCCTCTGTGTCGCATGCCCTATCAGCCTGTGGAGCCTGGTTCAGGGCAGGTAGGGTGTGACTCCAACAGTCATCTCTCGCTCTCGCACCCCCTGATAGTTCTCAACCTACTGACCTCCTACCAGAGCTGCATCGCTAAAGGGAGGAGTTCCTCTGCCTGGGAGAAGTTCCTCTACCTGGGCACCCTTCTCACAAGGGTGCTCACCACTGCCATCTGATACTGGTGTCAGAGCAGAGCACACCCTGCAGCCTGACACCTGGGTGCCAGCGTGCTCCCACCAGAGCTCCATCTGGGAAGCTACCTCAGTCCAGCTGGGTGCAGAGCTTAGGGAGGCCAAGGCTTTCCACTAGGTAGATACCATGGCTCCCTGATTGAGCTGGTACAGCCTCAGCGCCCTTCTGCAAGCCCTTCCGCATGCCCTTCCATGCAAACTGCCGCGTCACGCTCTGGCGGACTGCTCTGTTCACAGCACTCCTGGTTGCTGCATTTCCTAGGGCTGCTCTTTAGGGGAGTGGGGGTTTTATTCAGTTTAATGCAGTGCAATGAATAAAGCATTCTAAGTCTGCTTTATGTGTGAAGTCCTGAGAAGAAATAAAACTTAAGCTATATCACTTCGTTCCTTCTTGGGTTTATACATCAAATATGGTCTATGGTCAATCCTAATTCGTCGTGAGTACCTAGCTCACCAGTAGAGAGGACATTGAGGATTTCTTGGCCTCAGAATTTTTAGGAAGTATAAAAAATGTTCAGTCTTATGTATAACTCTGGTTCAGAAACATCGCAACAAAAGCAGAGACCCGTGACACCTATAAATTATAAATGTATTAATCTGCATATAATTAATATTAGTTTGCCTTGAAAATGAATACAAGTCTATTAAAATAGTGCAGCTGACAACAGTAAATAAGTATTTTGTAACACTGTGATGGTGTAGTCAAATACTGTGTATAAGCATTTCATATAGGCTTGCAAGCAATGTGATCAACAAAGGGGCAAATGAAGATTGGTGTACTTGCACTTAAAATCCAACCAAGTAAAAATTGGCCAGACGGTGGTTGAGACAAGCAGAGGGGACTGCAAACAGATGGGACATCCTGCTAAATTCACCAGAATGGTGACTGGCAAGACCAAAGAAAAGAAGATATGAAGCAGTGAGATCGAAGAACACACTTTTTCTGGGAGGGGAAATGGCATAAATCCATCAGATCTCAGTGAAGAAAGCTAAGAAAAGAGAGAGAACAAGCCTGCTCTGGCTCTGACTTCTATCCAGCAGCTCTCAGGCCTGATCATCACAACCTCCATGACCAAGCACCACCAAGGACCCCAGCTATCAGCCCTGTCTCCACAGTACTGGAGCCTTGGCATTGCATCCTCATAACTCATCTAGGACATAAATGTTACAGAATAACAGATTTGTATATGTATTGATGGTGATTAATACTGTGCAAAATTTAACACAAACTGTTCTGTTAATGAATAAAGTTTAAAGTTTAAAATTAGGCAGATTTGTAAGTCTCCTAAACACTCCCATCACGATAAGCTCTGATCTTCTGATATATTATGAACAAACATATCAATATTCATTTATGCATATACACATAAAATCTATTTACACAATTATTCAACTGCAACATTAGCACAAACAATGGTGATTATTTCAGTGCTTTCTATGAATGAGTTGTGTGCTTCCTGTACTGAATTACCTATTGATATACTATTAGTCCTTACAACACAGAGGTAAAATAAATGTCTTGAGCAGCATAATTATTTGAAATTGTAGATATAATTTCTTAAACATACCCATAATAACTTCTTTCTAAAAACTTAGTGAAAGATGAAATGTTATGACAGCTGTCAGTCTCAAGAGTGTCAAAACATTAGACTATCAACCTTAAAAATATCTTCAAACACATAATAGTGCAATTTCTCAAGTATATCACAAGAGAATGAAAGTCAATTTTCTATTATAGTTAGTTTCCCGAGATCCAATTATAAAAAATATATATTTATAATAGCCCATAGAAGGCAAAATCTGACCATTTTGAAATAAGAGATAACGTTTTCATCAGCTTGTATAGCTCTTTCCCCTAGTCAAAAAAGATACGAACCAAAAGACAATATATCTAGAGGAAGGTAATAAAATAGTTGTTTTCTGAGAAAGATAAATATTAATTTATGAGTGAAGGCCTTAATGTGAAACAGGTTAAAGAAACCTTAAACATTAAAAGATACTTCATGTTTTCCAAGAGAAAAAATAAATGTTTAAAAATTTAAGTTGTGTCATAGAATGTTAATTATTTGTTTTCATTTCAAGTAACACATGTATCACACCATGAACATTAAACAGTAGTGGAAAGATTATTTTTTCCCTTTCCTTCCCCTTCACATTTTGACTTCTTCCAGTTTCAATAGCAAATACTGTTTTTTCCATTACTTTTTGCCATATGGTAAGAAAATTAAAGTGTTTAAAGATAGTCATACAGAGGAAATGCTATTATTAAAAGCATCTTTAAACTAGAAGACAAAGCCTTAACAAGAACCAATGCAGAAATTTTAGATGCAGATGCTTTATTAATGGTTTTAGGCAACGCTTTTAGCATTAGGAATGACTAATCATTGAGAGAATTCACCATTAAAAGTAGTGAGCTTTTCCACTATAGGATTCGTCAAATCAAATTCATTTCTGTACAGGACTCAGTTGAAAAATATCCATATACAACTTCATGTGAGTTGTGTGGAGAATCAGACTGTATGATCTGATGCTGTAGGTGATCTTACACTTTAGGAATCTTCAGAGACTTGATGGCCATGCAGGTTTGGGGCATTATTTCCTGAAGAGGAGAGGGGCTGTGCATAGCTTTGTTTTTACGCAGTGGTTGCTTTCTTTCTGCTGTGTGATGTTTCACTGTTATCTGCTGATGCCAGGAGGCAGCAGTTTGGCTCTACCAGCCCTCTCCAATTCAGTGAAGCAACCAACATAAGACACAGTGAGACTTCAGGTCAGGAACCTACCTCTGGTTACTGGAGCTTGGTCTGAGCGTTTCCCCCTGGAAATCACTTCTTGTAAGGAAAGCATCCTAGTGGAGCAGTGTGCTAATGGGAAAATGCTTCCTGGGGCTGTACAGGCTCCTTCACAGTTCATTTGAGACCTGTGAGAGAGTCATGCTGTCCTAGGAGCCAGAATTATCTGCAGTTCACAGGAAAAACTTGCAGCTCTGAAATATCACTGGCTATCAGCAGTCTGCTCAGCAGGAAGCATGAAATCTCGGAAATTTCCTTACATTGCAGCTCTCTGGAAGAGCTGCCTTGCCAGCACTTCCGCAAATGCCTGGGTAGACAGCACCCTTGGAAAATACATTTTGAGGGATTTTTAGATGTGAGATAATGTAACTCTTCCTGCTACTGGTGAATCCAATATTTTTCTTTTCTTTCTCCTAAATATTTTAATCTTTCCTTTCTCCTAGAAAATAAAAAAAAAAAAAAAAGGAAAATTTTCCACAGAAGAGTTTCCAGACAACTTGCATCTTACTTTCTACCCTGAAGGACCAGACTATTCTGACTAAGAGCACAGTGGAGAAAAATCTAGGGTCATATATAACCACAGAATTGTTGATATTCTGCCTCCTGCTGCTCAGGAAAAGGAGTAGTTCAGATGAATAATAAGCCTAATTTTCATTTTAGCCTTGGGGGAAAAAAAAAAAAAGAAGCAATGGGTGGAATTATCTAAAGCTTTTTTTTTTCCCCCTAGCTAGCCATTTAAATACTGAATGTTACCTGCAATCTACCTGTAAAAACAGAACAGGATTGCAATTCTGACTTCTTACACCAAGTATTTGTAAGCAGAAATTGTATAGACTAGGATGCACTGTGACATCCATCTCTGTTTCAGCACTTAAAGTTATAAAAGGATAATATTATGTTATGGTACATTTTGGGTACTGCAAAAACTCAGATTGTTCTATTTAGAACACACAAATGGAGTAAGCCAAATTGATTTGGCTTGTAAACTTATGTTTTCTACCTCCTGATTTTTAAGTTCCTAGCCAGGTGACATAAATAAAATTGTGAAATTGATTAAATCATAGAATCATAGAATGGTTTAGGTTGGAAAGGACCTTGAAGATCATCGAGTTCCAACCCCCCTGCCATAGGCAGGGACACTTCCCACTAGACCAGGTTGCCCAAGGCCACGTCCAGCCTGGCCTTGAACACCTCCAGGGTTGGGGCCTCAACAACCTCTGTGGGCAACCTGTTCCAGTGCCTCACCACCCTCAAAGTGAAAAACGTCTTCTAATGTTCAATCTAAACCTGCCCTCTTCCAGTTTGAAGACAGCCAATAATTTAATACATAGTCATTTTCATATAGGAAATTAAAAATAAAGGAGAAATAGGAACATAAAATTTCCTCTTTTAATGTTTATTAAAAAAATATTACTCTTGTAGAATTAAGAACAGGCTTACAAATTCAGACAATATTTCATGAAACAGCGTGCAAATTATTTTATAGGCACACTAAATAGAAACTTCTCTCCCCCCAGCAAAAAAAAAAATCCCAGTAAACGCCACTGGAGATACGTAAGAATGAAGTTCTGAGAGAGAACCTGCCTTCAAGATAGTCTTTATGATGTTATCATTTTGCATTTTAATGCTGATTTTGATACAGCTTTTTAAGAGTTGCAAATATCTGTGTGGCTGCACCGTATGAAAAATGAGCTGTCACATGGAGAGAGACAGAGCTCAGAATAATTTAAAATTTTCTGAAGTAGAGTTTAACTTAATATTAGAAATATTCCCACATGATCTCCCTATGACCTTATTGTAAACATAAAAGGAATTTGTAAACATGCTGATGTTTTGATCAAAGGTGATTTACTTATTTCTGCAATGACGCTTAGTTTAATCCCTGTCTATTTCAACCATCTTATAACTGGTTATGAAAGGAGTTAGGTGTATAAATGAAAATTCCCTGTAAGGCAGTATGGAGCAGAAACTTGTTAGCATACTCAACAGACTTAGCAGTAAGAACACCAGTGTATAATCAATGCATCAGATGAGAAATAATAAAAATATCCTAGGAAAAGATGTTACAAATCAGAAAAATAGATAAAAAAATATGTTCTTAAAAACTATTTTTGAAAATAAGTAGTATCTGTCCTTCCATATAATGACCCTGCTTTTTGCACTTGGAGTGAAAAACCTGTAGATGATTTCTGAGATTTGTATTAAATTTAGGAAAGGAGAAGATAGGTTTGATTTTATTTCCTGGAATTCCATGCTGCCTTGTGAATTGGAGTACTGTTGACATATTGAAGTGACTACTACAAAACATCAAATTAAAACCAATGGGAAGTATACAAACTCCCCAATTTTTTAGTGTATATTTTGTATTTTGCATGTCCTTTGTAGGATATACATATTCCTTTTTTTTTTTCTGAAGAAAAATTGTCAAAATCTATTGTGCCAAAATCCTAAAAAAATTTTCAAAAAATATACTTTATTTTTTTTTTCAACAAAACACAAAAAATGGAAATGTTTTCTCAGAATCTAAGATTTGCACTGAAAAGATTCCTTTTCTGGTTTTAATACAAATCTGCAAGACTTGATTGAATGAAACAGCTTTCTGCCAAACTTTATTGTTTTGACAAATAGCTATCTCTTCTGTTATTAACTTTTCAGTGGAAACATTTCAGCAGTTCCCTGATGCAACTTTACACCAAAGCTTCCTTGATGACCAGGACTGTAACAGCAAACATTGGAATAATACTGACATGATGATTCCAGCCAGCACATGAGAAATCATCGCATCCTATTATTTGTCTAATTTCAGGAACCAGAATTTAAAAATGCTAGCTGGAATGCATGCGTTTTCCCTCTGACATGCTTATCTTTTCATATCGCAATATTCTGAAGTAAAAAAATAAAACAAAACCCAAAGAGCAACAATTTAAAAAAAAGAGGAAGTGCTTTACAAACTCCAGGCTGTACATAGCAACTTCTCATACTGAGATACTATTCTCATTTCTCTGTTGAGAGATAGTTTACAATTTCTCAGCTGGAACTGTGGTGAAGCATGTGCGCTGCAAACTTGGCAGTGTTACGGTCCGTCCTCATTATATCTTCTAAGCAGTCTGGATTTGTCACATAACCATGAAGTCTAACTGTTTGGCCACATTTAATATTGTAACAACTCTACTAGAAGTAGATCCTGTGTTATAACAGTATCAAGGTGTTAATGCAAACTGTAATGGAACTGCATAACCAGTTGTGATGTTAATAACATAACACGCAGTCTGTCTGTCTTCTGTTTATGCCCTCTGCTGTACCCACACGGACTGCTCAGCAAGAACAGAAATTGCTCTGACGATGGTTTGTGGCATTGTAACAGCCTCGCTTGACTTTCAGAGCACAGGGAGGGGAGAACGCGGGATCGGAGCACCTGCATGCACAGGACAGGAGGAGGATGTTTTTTAGGATGAGCACTGTGACAGAGCACTTGTCAGCTGGGCAAATCAAGGCACCTTTTACCTCATATAAAAGAAGAGAGAAGTGAGGAGAAGGGCCGAACAACCCTCCTAATACTATGTCTGAATGGCACTTCCCAGTTGTTGTTCCTTACATCAAACTGATGATGTGGCATCACACTGTCGATGATTGTGAAAATTTAAAATTGAAGCAAGGGCATAGAGTCTGCTGGTTCAGCAGTTTTGTGGTGATGTATGGAGGAGGAAAGCAGTCATGGGAGGTTTTATTACTGAATACCCACGGACGTTGCTGTTTTAGAGGCCTCAGAAGGAAAACCAAATAGCTATTGCAAACTTCCTTTAGGTTGTCCAGGATTTCATTGTTGTTGTGATTTTAACAAGTCAATGTGACTGTAGATCTGATGTGCCTCTAGTGACTAATACTACCTACAGTTTCTAAGCTCTGAGAACAGCTAGATTGTTACCTGCACCCATACAGTAGAAACCTTTATATTAAAAAATAAAACTAGACAGAAACAAACAAAATGATTCTTTATGTACTCTTAACGTATCTTCTTAGGGTGATGTTTTTTTTTTTTATTTTTCTAAAATAGAATTTAGCCATTGTTGTTCAAGGATTTGTCACTTGGACATAATACTATAATACTATTATTAATCAAAGCATAACATAAAATCTGTGTAATCTACAGCTGTGCATCTTGAAATATGACTATCCTTCAGTAACTTTTGTGGGAATTGTTCAATTTGTTAACTGTTCTTTTGAACAACATTATCAGAGAATCACAGCATGGTTGAATAATTTAGTGTGGAGGGGGCCTCCAGATACCTTCTTTGCTCAAAGCAGCTCTAATTAGACCAGGTTGCTCAGTATTGTGTCCACTTGAGTCTTGGACACCTGCAACCATAAAGATTCCACAGCCTCTCTAGTGATCCCTTCCGGTATTTGACCCCTTCTTGTGCTGAAAAAAAAAAAAAAAGAAAGAACAATAATTAAAAAAAAATCTTATCCCATCAGAATTGCTTATATTCCAACTTACGCACATTGACTCTTGTCCTACTGCTGTACATCACCAAGAAGAGTTTGGTTTCATTTCCTTTCCACTCTACCTCTGTACCCACTGCAGAGAGCAGTGAAGTTTCCCCTTCCCCTCATCTTACCCATGCTGAACTAGCACAGTACCCTCTGCCTCTACAAGTTTGTCCTGTGCTCCAGCCCCAACCATCATGGGAACCCTCCACTGGACTCACTCCTGAATGTCAGGGTCTGTCCTGTGCCAGGAGCGCAACCCTGGAGTATCAGGGCAGTCTCACCACTGAGAAGCAACGGATCAGAATTCCTTCCCCTTGGTGGCACAGCACCAGATGCAGGAGCTGTTTTGCTACCTGGACACATTGCTGTGTCCTGGCAACTTGTTGGCCCCAGGTCTCCCAGGACATTTCTGCAGACCTACTCTCAACCATCAGCCCCAGCTTTTCCTGTTCCAGGGCTGACTTCAGCCATCTTCAGTACCTTTCCCTCCAATGGGCAGTTTCCCATGGGATCTTGCCAAGCAAGCCTTTGAGCAGGCCAAATATCTGCTATTCTAAAATTCAGAGTGTTTGCCTTTGTGAAGTTCTGCTGCTCATCTTGCTCACTTCTCTCAGGATCTAAAGCCCCAGAATCTCGTAGTCACCACAGTCAAGGCTGCCCTCAACCTTCATGTCTTCAACCAGTTCTTCCTTGCTTGTGAGTACCAGCTCGAACTGAACCTCTTCTCTGGCCAATTCGCCAACCACCTGCATCAAGAATTTGCCCTTGGGTTGCTTGCATCTATGTGCTTCTGCATCACTGGTGCTGCTCTTTCCCCTGAAACTTACCCACAGGCTCACCTTGCCTAGGGGGAAGTTCCATGACTCTGAGCTACCCCTTTGCATAAAACATCCCTTCTCTGTCCCTGACAACCCTGCCCTTTCTGAAGCACCTGAACCCCTGCACTGCAGCTCTGCAGGTGTGAGAGCTGTCACAATAATCTCTCTGAGGTCACAGCTCAATTGTGCTGCACCCACTGCTGATGCGTTCCTTTTGTCCCCAGGACCACCTGCATTTGTACATGAGCATTTGAGACACGTCCCAAGTTGTGCAACTTTTGCAGGTGAAGTGTGAAAGCCCTTCTAGTCATGCTATCCCCTGGACACCTTAACACCCTTGTGTCCTTGCTTCTCCTCTGCTTGTGGGAACCCCCCTCTGACATGTTTCCAGCCCCCCTCACAAGGCCAGCAAGCTTCTTTGAAAACATGTACTTGCCCCATGTTGTCAGACATATCCTATCCTTTTTCAGTAGCCCTTTTTGTGAGAAAAACTTTGCTAATTAGTAAGAAAGGAGACTAAGCATAAATCAAAATGCCAACCTTTTAAGCCATCACCCCCATCCTAACATCATGTGTGTGCTGCCATATATGCATTCTTACTAAGACTGAATCCTTCCTGCAAATAACCAAATGCCTTAAGTGATGAAGTTAAAACCTACTTATGCCTGGATTATTTTCAGAGCCTAAAATCCCTTTATAAATCTAATCCATGACATCCAGAGCTCTCTTTTCTATAAGCCATTTCCCTGTTGCAAAACTGGCAGTAAGAGGACCTCCATGTCTCATAGAGCATTGCATTATTTAATATTTTGATGTGATCACAATGGGAGGAAGATAATGGAAGCAAACCCAAGTATTTTGAATGTATTGTTTGTAATAACTAACTAACTAAATTTAATTTCTATTAAATAAATAGTTTTAAAATGAAACTATAGTGCTGCCTTTTCAGAATTCTGAATTTTCAGCTGTTCTGTTTAGCTATATTCTAATACATTCCTCACAAGTGATTACCTAAGATGCAGAAAACAACAGTTTAATTTGCAGATGCCTGGTTAAACTTGCTGGGCTGCTGTTTGGAAGTTACTCATTGATCAGTACTATGAGTATATTTCCTAGATGTCAATAAGAAAAAAAAAAAATACACATGGGACTTGCCTATGCCAATGTTTTAGAGAAAAGTTTCTGACTATAACTGCACTTTAAAATAAGTTGCAATTACTAACAAGAAAAAGGCATTTTCATTGTTTTTCCTGAAGATAGGAACATTAAATCTAAAATGTTTCAGTAGTTTTCTTAGATGCTTAGAATTTTTACATTAGACAAAATGTCTGCTTCTGTAATATGTAGGTGAAAAAACCTGTTGCCAGCTTGCTAGAGATTATTGTATGGAGTGGAAGAGCACCTGGCATATTTATCATTATGATCTTGTTGGCATGTCATGTCTGTAGGAATACAAAAACTCAGCTCCATGAACCACTGTAAAATTTTACCTTTAAGCTTATTACATTAAGTTCTATATCATAAACAAGAAAGATACTACTTTTTTTGATATCATAGAGTGGTAGTCCAGTAACTCTCAAGATACAACTGAAATAAGAACAGATTAGATACACAAGATAACAAAAGTGAATAATGTTTCTTGTGGTAGGATTGGATTCCAGGATTACGCTCATTTTGGTGTCAGTAAACGTAGAGCACAAATCTATGATTTATCGGAGGTTTGTTTGCATCTGGTGGTCCCTTTGGGCTAATATAAAAGAAGTATAAGAGCTATGATGGAAATGTAATTAAAAACTTCAGAATGTGTTTAAACATTTAACTTGGACAGAATTTTTACCATGAGCTAGACTTGCTTTTTTTCCTATCTGTAACAGATATCGCCTTTTTATTTACTTGAAATATATGAATTATGTGCCAGATCCTTCATCACCAGCAAATATTTTGAGTTATTAACTGTTCTCCTGTTCTAGATTTACAATCTAGGTGACTCATTAGTACAAGGCAAGGAAAAGTTTGGTAATTTTGAGCTCAATAACAACTAAATGAACATTTCATAACAACCCAACTGAAGATCTTGAGAAAAACCCCCACAGAATTGGTAGTTAAATATGTTTGGTTTTGGTTTTTTTTTTTTTGGTAAAGCACTATCTCAGAGTTAGTAATACCTGACAGAGAGACAACTGTTTCCAGCTAGTAAATATGTTTTGTTACTTAATCCTTGAGTATCCCAGACTGGAAAGAAAGATTGCTTTTGCCTCATCTATTTCAAAGATCAGTGATAACATTTCTTTTGGTAAATTCCTACCTGGAATCACAGTATAAACTATGAAGCAGAACAGAACCCACTGATCCAGGACTATTTAATTAAACACAAAAACCAAAGACCTTTTCAAAAAGCCAACAGAATGGATTACTGAGAACATTTAGTACTCTTAATCAATACTGATTAACCTTTTCTTCCATCCCAAAATCCTGCTGAGAAATCTGTTGAAAAGAAAGAACATATAGCTATATTCTATGTAAATAGCTATGTTTAATTTTCTTATAAAAATAATGTGTAGCTAGGAAGATGCATTGATTGAACAAGATTTCTAAAACTTTGGCTTTATTTCATCTCAAGGAAGAACCTTAACAGTATTTCAATGAAAAACAACCTCCTTCCCCCTATTCCTCTGACGGTTTGTATATGCAGAGCCCATTATCACAGTTTATGGCTTCCTAAACATTGTTTGCATAGTCTCTGGTTTGTTCCCTCAAGACCACATGTGGGTCTCATAACCTCTTCCTAAAAGTAAGAAATTACTTTCTGCATCTGACTATGGATCTCGTGTCTTTGAAAAACATCAGAAATGCAAAATAACCTCTATCTAGTCAAAGAGGATGCAGAAATACTGTGTCCTTAAAAAATAAGGACATACATAAAACAAATGACATCACGGACAAGGTCATAATGATCAAGTACTCCCAAATAATGATAAATACTATCATGGAGACCACAAATACACATTGTAACTTCTAATAATAAAAAAAAAAAGAAAACAATTTTGCAGCTTAACTTGTAGCGTGCAACGTTTTAAACATCTAACATTATCTCCAGAGGTTTTTTAACAAGCATATAAAAGGTAAGAAACTTTCATTTGTCTTTCATAGTCTAAAATACAAAATAAGTAGTTATTTTAAATAATTATTATTAATTCATTTGTAAACCATATAAATTAATGTTTTAAAAGCTGAGATTTTACTTCAATTTATTACATATGCACAATAATCCTGCAACCAAAGATGGGCTTTACAGATTTCTTATTGAAATAATTCTTAGTTAAAATCACATTTTTTTTAACAAGAAGTTTATAGAAATACAGCTTGCACAACCCTGTACTTACAAGATAAACTCATCTTACAAGTAACAGTTGTACTAAGTTTTGAGCTTTTTTTGTGGGAATTACTTACATTAGCATATGGACATATTATATATACATATCACTTTTAATACCTGTGCAAGCCCAAGAAGGAAGAAATATGGTGCCTAATCACTGGACAGATTAGAGAAAAACCTTTAATCATAACAGACCTGAATTCCACTTGTGATTCGTGTCACAAGAAAAAAATTTCCCTGCTCTTCAACATTACTGCATGATTTTCTCACACCTTTCTCACACACATGAATAGCTTTTACTAGCTGCCCAAGCCTCTCCCTAAGCCTTGAAATAGCACAGCTGATGATGAAAAGGAACTGGCAGACACACACTTAGGAAAAGTTTATCACATTATGCCTCTTTCAAACTATGTATTGTATATTCCCAATTTCCAATAGAACAATTTATCTCAGCTCTAAATCGTATTCATGTGAACTACTAAAAGGAGCATACAGTGTAATAGTTAAATGGAAAATTAATTAGCAGAAATCACTGTGATGTTACACAAAAGCAAAAAAATGCCTAACCTTTTGCATTCTTTTTCTGATTGAACTCTGTTAGTGACAGAAGAATTAGGGCAGCAGACATCTTTAAAAATCTAGCAGGTTTTTTTACTAGTTTTTTACAGCAGGAGCACACTTTTTTTTTCTGTTTGAAAAGATGAATAATAATGTTGTGCAGAAAGCATTAAATGAAAACCAGATACATTAAATGAAAACCAGATACATTAAAAAATGTAAGTATGCGTATTATATGTAGTTGCTTTATAAAAGATAATGTCTTTTCATTGTGTATTGGAATTACTAAATTCTTTGTTTATTTATTCTACAGTATTTAACACGATATGATCATCAACATAGTAGAGGTTGGAATGGTTTGTTTGGGAAGGGAGAACCTGTTATTTGAAGCTTTTTTCTTCATGTTTATTATCCTTATCATAGATTCCTTCATTTTATTCCTCCCTCCTCTCTGTACTCCCAAAATATCCTTTTTTTCAGCTGTAATATTGCTGATTGTATCCCTCTTTCTACTCTACCTCCCTATTCCCAAATGATTATGGAAAAGTTTGATAAAAGTGGTTAATACTGTGGCAAATCCTACACCGTTTTAACTGGGTACATTACCACACTTTGCATACACTCCTTTAGCCATTTTTTTTTTATAGATTACAGCATTTATGTGAAGCCCACTGGTGAATACACTGTAAACTTCCAACTCCTGCAAGCATTTCAGCAATGTGCACAACCAAACAGAAAAAACTTGAAAACATTGCAAAGCTGCAAATACTTAAAGTGACCTAGTAATTCCCACAGTTGCCCTAATGAATTCGGTAAAACCACTTACAGTCAAAGTATGCAACACGTGACAGTATGTCTGGGTCCAGAGAGTGTATAGATGAAATAGATTTCTAATAAGAGGTTAAAAGTTTATGAAAAAGATTTTGTATTAACTGGGATAATGTAGGTAGCTTACAGAATGCCCTGCTTTGGTTTTAGAGTAAATAATCCTTCTGAAATACAGTGTGTTGTGTATTTTCTATTTAGAGCTTCTTTGTGAAATGTATTTATCAAAGGAAAAACAGCAACCTCAAAAAATGAGGAGGGAGAGCAGATTCAAGAAGTATGAATATTGTTAAGACAGTAAAATCTAGAAGAGTAGAAATTCAGTTTGCTGACAATACCTTCAAAATATACAGAAAAATCAAGGCATATTCCACAATGAAACTAAATTTCTATTTTACAAAATTCAAACAAGCGAGGCTAGCTCCCTACACCATTATAAGAAAAGGATATATGTATGATCCAGTCTATTAAACCTGGAAGGGGTAATAATATCAATGCAGATGAAACAGGAATTAATAATGTTTTATTAAACTATTATAAGAACTTCTACACACTAATGACTAAGGGTTCCATGGAGGAGACAAATTTATTTTCAGTAAGGCAAAATTTGTCATACCTGACTAAAGTCAAAGGTACAGAATCTACAAAAAAAAAGAAAAATATACAACCATTAAAACCTTAAACATAGGCTGTGCTCGTGGATGTGATAGGTTGCTGAATTTTGCATAATAATATATTTGATTTATTTCAGAATCTTACAGATGTTGTTAATTAACTAAACTAGGAGATTCCCACATGCCACAATATGTGTCATGGATGACTCAAAACTGACACTATTTTCACAGGTGATAAGAGGGGTCACGTGCATTATGACCAATCCTGAATTACCTCTGCACTACTGAAGGCTTAACATCAGGTATTGTCTTCTCTTTTGCTTTTTCTTTTTAATATTAAATATACAGGTAGCACTCTGAACGAATGCCAGTTTGGTATACATAATTCTTTTTGCAAACTTCAGTCCAAAGTTTCAACAGCAGTATCATGACTTCTTCGCCCTTGCTGCTTGCGCCTGCACAAGCACACGCCACTTGGCAGCGAAGCAGACGACAGTGCAAAAATAAAGAAACATTTTCAAACCAACTGAGATGCCTACAAGTCAAAGACATCTGAATCTGCTTCCAAACATTATTTTGCTAAGTTTGTTACACATGCTGGAGTTAAAATTTATGTGAATGTATGAGTTGTGTGTTTTAGCACAAGTCCATGACAAAAGACCATCTTGCCTGCCTGCTCCAAGACTGCCCCTTCACCAACCAAAAACTCTTATCCTGCCTTGGTAGAAGGAGTTTACGACTATACAACACAAAAAAAAATAGCCCAAAGAAAACAGAAGATATTTGGTTTGTTGTTTCTGGCTTTTTTACAAGCATAAGTCACTCCATAGATGTAAGCATGTGAGCTATGTGTCCAGATCCAGGCAAATAAATGAACATACACGTGTTATGTTTGCATTAGGGATACCAGTGAGAAACTGTAGAAATACATGATATAAACTTATTTTTTTCATACACTTCAGATGGTTTTGTCTGTGCTTCTGTGACTAATACAGTTGCTTTCATATTAGTACTGCAAATTCAACGCTTTTTAATAGTTTCTTTTGTACTACTATATATCAGACCATTTTAGTCGATAGCCAGTCCCATGCTAGATTTGAATATACCTTTCAGTGGGAGCTGGTTTTATATAGATTTTTTTTTCCTCTGAGCTACTGCTTTTTTCATTACTTTCTTTTTGTATTGTACTAGCACTTGCTAGGGTATTTGCTTTCTTGTTGTTTTTATTTCTTTCCACAGCTTCATGGACTAAGGTGGTTTAGGGAATTCTGTAAAGGGAAGAAAAATTTAGACTTACCTGGTGTTACTGCTGCTCCTGAGGATATGCTGGGATGAACTCATCACCACGAGATGATAGGAAAGATCTCTGGGGATTCAGCAAAACTTCTTCAATTAAAATTTCCCACAGGTGAAAGGGAGAATGGGAGTGGAAGGCCAATAATATCTATTCTGTGCACAGACAACTGTCTCAATAGCAGATAAAGATGGAACAAAAGTCATTATTTAGTCAGGTAATGATGCATTTATATTAATCTCTTTGTCATAGAAGCTTCTGAGACCAGCCAAAGGAGTTTAAAATTGACCTCTCTCATTAGAGACTCTGTAAATTTCTGCAGTCTCTGTGTTGTGGCTTTTTTTTGCGGCAGAAGGGACAGGCACCACCTGAGAAGACTCACTCCTATAACTGGGAAGACAGAAATCTTTTATACATAAAGTCCCAGATACTTTGGCTATTTGAAGAAGCATGTGTTACAATACTAGAGGGAAAAAAAAAAATATCATTGCTGTCTCAGTAGTAAGATGTACAGGTGTTTACATTTCCACCTACTCTCATATCTCTGAAGAATGCAGACCAATGTGAAAGATGTGCTCTGTCCATGATCCTCTGCTTTTCTCTTCTCTTTAAAAAATCCTGTCTTATAGAATAAATTCAGTAATGAATCCTCAGAATGTAAAACCCAGAATGCCTGTTGCAGGTCCCCAAGCTCCAAATTACAGAATTGGGAAAGCTTCCGAAAAACGATTAATGGAATAATCGCTCTAAACTCTCAGTTAAAGAATTTCTATGAAGAGGTTTAGGAAACATCTAGTGACTCACAGCAGCTGAATGTTTATGCCATATGGGCAACTCATTTCAGAATTTCTCTCCCTGATTTTATAATCCATGCACCTTTAGGGACCTTCTCTGAGTCTTAGAAAAGTGTGCATGGATTTGATGATAATCTTTTTATTAATAAATGTTTTTAATGAACAAAACCAATAAAAAAAAGGTGAGTAGAGGAAGCAATGATATATTGGGAATCAAATTAACACAATGAAACCATAATCCTTTAATCACTAACACTCATCTGAGTTTTATTTACTTATTAGAACATACAGACTGATTTAAAATCTGATGTGAAATCCAAATAGCAGAAGTGCACAGCTTAAAAAAAATCTACCTGAAACTAATAGAATTGAGTCTGGATCATCCTACAAAACAGGACTCTTACTGAAAGGCGATCTCTCATTCTCTCTAATTTATTTAGACCATTTTTTAGCAAATGCTGGCCTTCATATTTAGAGGAAAAAATTGTCTATGAATTTCACTTCAGCTACCTACTTGTAGACTGGGCTGCCTACAAAACTTTACACCAAGATTTCAGAAAGCAAGCAGAATGTAGGATGCACACCTTGAGGCATTTTAAGGACATCTGATTTTTAAGCTGCTCTTTTACTAACTATTCACAGTATTGTAAATAAAAGACAGGGAAATAAAACCAAATACCCACAAACATATGGCTGCATTAAAATGGCACTGAGTACTAGATAATATTTTGTTTTTCTCAGCAGGGCTTATTAGCTTGGCTAATCATCAGGCCAACTGCTGCTATTGGGCTTGGAGTACTGACAAATCTCTGTCTGTCTAGAGCATTGCCAGAGACAGTCTGCAGACAAACTCCAAGTACCTTACTTCATTTTCTTTTTCCTAGCTTTCAAGTGATTTTGCAGCCTTCCGTTGCAATCTCCTCAGTTTTCCACCATCCTTTTAAGGTTGTGGGTGCCAGAGGTGAGTCCTCATTTCCAATACTAGACGTACCGTGGCACAGTTATCTCCTTACTTCCACTCCCATCATAGAATCATAGAATTGTTGAGGTTGGAAGGGACCTTTAAGATCATCAAGTCCAACCATTAACCTAACCTGACAAAACGATTTCTAAACCATCATCCCTAAGCAGACTTGCAAAGGACCTTCTTGATCCTTTCTGCTGCTTCTTTGCTATATAGGCTGCATTATATTATTGAGTTAAATATTTATGATTCTGTCAGCATCATTGTAAATATTTTTAGACTTGCATTTGCTCCTAGACCATCAATAAAGAAACTAAACTACACCAAAACTAAGCACTGATCCCTGCACTTTTACACTAGAACAAGTACACTATACTGATATATATGTATATTACATTTTCTGGTTTAATACATTTACAGTGTAAAATATTAATGTTTAAAAATAGAATGTTGTACCATATTAAATTAAAGGCCTTATAAAAGCCTATGCCTGTTACTTTGTCCATTCTTGCCTCCATCAGCAAAACTCACTATATATTTTTGTCATATGCTGGGGCTTTGCTACTTCTTTGACAACCTGCATTCTCCTTTTAAACAATATACCTTTCCTAGTCATCTTCCTTGTTTCTTAACCTTTGCATAGTATAGAAAAGATAACAAGGAAGAATTGAATCTTATAAAAATCTGTTCATGGATCTAAGTATTGGAATTATTATTTAGAAAAGAGGGTAAGAATGTAAAGGAACAAGCTTTGCCAACTTCATCATGCTATTCAGACAAATGAAGATTAAGATTTGTTGTGAAGAAAAACAGAAGGATCTTAGAAAATTGTGATAGTCCAGTAAAAAAACAGCTGAAATGCAGTGTAAATTAATTTAAACCGATTCACAAAGTTATGTCTTAAATATCACATTTTAAAAGGATAAAATGCATTTGGAAAAAAGAACAAAAGAAAGGTGGAAAGAAAGATCAAAGTACAGAAGAACATCCAGTCAGAGAAACTATTAAACAGACTAAATCTCTTCAGCCTTGAAAAAAATGACCACAGGGTAATATACTGGTCTACAAAATCCAACAAGGTATTCAGAAGATAATCAGGAAAGGATTGTTCATGACTTCTCACATGCAAGAATTAGACATGCATCTAGTAAGGTTTGGAGGTGAAATGCCTGAAAAAAAAAAAAAAAAGAAGGAGGTTCTTTTAATAAGGATATTTTAACCTGTGGAACTCATATCTGGAATGTTTGGGGCTCTGAAAGGGCTGATGGGTTCAGAAAGCAGCTGGAGGAGCTTTTAGAGCAAAAGTCCTGGCAAGAATTGACTTTGCCTTAGAAAATCCTTGCAAAACTGTTACTGACAGTTAGGAGGGCACTGTGAGGAAGTATTACACATATATCCCTTGATCTTATACTTTTCATGATATACATTTATAGAGAGACAATATTAGTCACAGTGGGCTTCTCTGACCTTGAATACCTGTTCTTAGTGTGGAAATAACTGCTCCATACCTTCACTATAGTCTGTGTTTAAGCAGTGATGAAATAACAGCAATCCTTTTATAAATAGCCAGTGAAGTTTGCCCTGTGGCTTTCACTCAAGCTACGAGCATACCCATTGCCACTGTCACTGGTGAAGGGAATCAGACCTTTCACATCGAACTCTGACTACACAAAGGGAATGATTGTGCTAAAGATTATTTCTAATATTTAACAGTCTAAAACTTACCTTTTTCTACTTCTGACTTGTAAGTGTTTATCCAGGTAAGTGGTTGTCCTGGTTTGAGGTAAAACAGAACCAATTTTGTTCAGTAACTTCGCTTCTTAGCTGGGCCTCTTCTANGATCCCACCTGCAGGGAGGAGTGGACAGGACAGGTGACCCAAAACTGACCAACAGGGTATTCCATCCCGTCTGCCTCATGCTCAGTATAAACGCTGATGGATCAAAGGGTCAGCTCTCTCTTCCTTCAGTGGCCGACGTCTGAGGAGGACTCTGTTCGTTTGTCTGTGATCCCGATCCTGAATCCAGATCCAGAATCCAGTTCCCGTCCATCACTGAGTCCAGCCTGGGACTGCCCCAGTGCCAGCTGGTGTTGTGATTGTCATCTCAGGAGCTTGATACGGTTTTGTATATATTTTTCATTATTTCTTTTTATTTTATTATTAATATTTCATTAAAGTAGTTTAGTTCTTTCTAAACTCATAAGTCTCTTTTTCCTCCTCTGCCCCACTCTTTGAAGAGGGGTAGAGGGGAGCATCTGTCGGTCCCATCTGGGGTCCCCTAGGTCCCCAGTAGCCAATTTGGCCTAAACCACGACAGTGGTTAATAAACTGAATGAGAAGTTAATTCTGGTCTTATTTTCATCTTAGACAGATGCATTTCCATACACTTAAGGAGGTCATTTTAACTTTGCACAGTTGAAAATGAGGTTATAAATCTTCATGAAAGAAAGTTTTGTACATATTGGTTTCCTCTACATAAAACCAAGATTCACTAAGGCTAGCATGGTATAAATAGTTCTAAAATTTGATTTGTCTGTTCCTTTTTTCTATTTAGAACATCACTGTGAATTAATTAAGAGGAAAAATATAACGGCCAACCCTAAACTTTTGCTATTTTTCCCAAAGATGGGAGAAATATCAAACATGTTTTTACGTCTTTTCCTCGTTATGTATGTTCTTTTCTATGAATAAAAAGAGCACTCAAAAAAAGTTTATGTCACACTGATTTTAAGCTCACCAGTAATTTTCCTGCATTTTCTCTGAAAAAAAAAACAAAAACCACAAACCCTTCAAGAATTAATGTGAACAGAGCTATTACAGTGATCACAGGTAAAAATTTATGAAACAAAAATCACAACTTTGCCTGATTTCTTGTCAAGAGACTGACTTTTTAGTTACACTTACTAATGATGCAGCATTTCTTTTAATCTCAAAAATAATCCAAACCATATTTTGTGTGTTCTGAGTCAATCTAGGATTTACAGTTATCTGGGGGAAAAAGTATGTAATACCCTCCCTTTACAGGCAATCATCAAGGCAGACTGCTGAAGGGAGGAGTCATCTATTTTTTCATTCTGTGTAAAGGAACAGACATGCTTTTCTCCCTACCCTTTTAAAGTGCTCACTGTGCAATCTGCTAAACCTGAGGAAATTAATCTGGTCTCCTACAGCACTCTTGATTTCTCCCACTTTCATGGCACCGTTTGAATCATCTAGTGTATGCAGCCACCTTCAAACCCTGTAGACACCTCAATGAAAAAGTAAGTAGTGGATTTAGCACTTGTCCCTGGGAAGATAAAATGCATGGAGAGAAAGCAGAGGATGGTTCTATCCAGCAGATTTTTGTCCTCATGTTGTTTCATTCAGCCTTTCAGGCATATGGGGTTCCTACCTGTAGCACAAAAAAGTGAAAACAGAAAAGGCCAGTGTTCTGCATAGACACAGAGAGAGAGCTGTCTATTCACAGTATGTGACTGGGATGGTTGTCACTGCTTTTGACCCTCAAGTAATGCTGGAACAATGATATTGTTAAGGGTAATTCACCTATGTAAATTAATAGAATTCAGAAATAATATAATTCAAATTGACTAATTTCCCAATTAATTCTAGAAAAGGGGAAAAGTGTGTATTTTTTCAAGCATCACAGACAGAAGGAAGAAAAGTTATCTTTTAATAACTCTATATATGAGTAGCCAGGATCTAGGCTTCAAAGCAGACTGTGTCTAGACTGGAGATCGTTTAAGTTCTGAAATATGCTTGGATACTTTTTCACTTAGACCCATAACATATTTAATAGCTCATCACTTTCACAATGTTAAACTAATTGCTTAAATAATTTCTTGAAATAAGTCACTATTACTGTAATGTGTGTATGCACCAATGAAAACTAACAGACTTTTTTTCTCACAAAAGAATCTGGTTTTGATTTTTGGACTTTTAGTTTTTCACTAGTTTTTCTCCTTCACTAAGTTTCTGAGGAGAGCAGATTTTTCTTTAATCCTATTGGCAAGTGTCTGAGCTCTCCAAGGATATTTTGTCAGCTGTCCAAATTTAATTTGTATCTAAGATAACCCAGCTAGCTGGAAACTAGTTTTTTCCAGTTTCCTATAAATAGCAAAGGAAGTATATTACATTTACATTTTCATAAGAACATTAAATACAGTCTCACTAAGATTGCTGTGGAAAAGAAAAAAAGGTTGCTTTGGTTTCAGAGGAGTCTGTGGCAAGTTTAATGGTAAAAAAAAAAAAAAAGTCATGTTAAAGATACATCTGTTTATTTGTTCCTTCAAAAAATTCTCTTGACTATAATTTTTGCTTTCATGGTGTTACGTGGTTTTAGGTCATACACCACAATGTAACGCCGCACTAGACAACAGGAGGCCCTGAATGCCGATGCCTGTCAAAAAAAAATTGTGTACACATACTGTCTTGGTTCCGGCAGGGATGGGGTTAATTTCCCCGAGGAGCCGGCAGGGGGCGGGTATTCCATACCAGGGACCCATGCCCGGGCTATGAGAGGAGCTAGCCGGGCAGTGGGCGGCAGTCGCCGCTCGGTGGTGGGCTGCGGCGGTCTGCGTCCGGTCGGTGAGTGGCGGTACTGTAGTCGTGTCTGTATATCCCTTTATCGGTGTTATTGTTTTCTCTTCCCTTTTGCAGTTCTGTTAAACTGCCCTATCTCAACCCACGAGTTTTGCCTTTTTCTTCCGATTTTTCCCACGTCTGTGGGGGTTGAGTGAGCGGCTGCGTGGTTCTTTGTTGCTGGCTAAGGCAAAACCATGACAACGTAAAGGTAAAATCTGATACACTTTTATCTACTATCTAAGCATAAGTATCCAAAGATAGTTAAAAATTATTTCCTACCATTTATTACATAACATCAAACTTCCATTTTCTCCAGGCTATAGAAAAAGACTGTGGTCTTCCTTTTCTGCAAATGCAGAAGCAATTTCAGCTTTGAAACTCTTTCATTTACTAATACTTACCTCCTAATTACCAATAAGCAAGACATATCATAAAACTGTAACTTAAATTTTTCCACAGTAAAACCATTTCTTTTTCAACAATTAGTCTTGTCACTTTCCACACTAGCACTAGCATCCCACCGCTGATTTTATAGTTTCCCCTTTTGCAAAAGTTCTTAAAAATTAATGGCAGGGGTGGGCTGAAAAAAAATACGCCAAAAAATACAAACAATCAATCTAACTATATTTCTGCATAAAAGTAAAACTATTTCTGAACTCTGCTACAATTGAAACACTCTTTCGAACATTCCATCGTTCCATCCGTTTAAATTTTCAGTGCAACTCATATTCACATCTCAACACCAATTAACAACAGTGCAAGGTATTTCAACACTTACACATAAAAAAACCTGGTTTAACTACAGCTTTATCCATCATATCTTTTTTATCCCACCTCGATGTACCATTTATGCCTTCCTTTAGGAAACTCCAGAAGTTGTAGCTAGAATCATTCCTCTCACACCTGTTTCCACACTCATCCTTGTCAATACTGGCATCAAAAACCCTGTTTGTTATCATCTTCTAGTCTCTTCATCCTCATCTTCATCTCTTCTCACAATCTAGTCCTCCATCTTAGTTCTTAACACCCTTCTTCAAATAGTTGTTAATTGCTACTTCCTTCATCTTCACATGTGACACAACACTTCATGCCATGGAGTGTGGCCACCGATAAATAATAAGTTTCTTTCTTAAAACTAAAATAAATATATTTATTTCAGCAGCATTTTATATTTCCAGAAGCAGGACAAGCTCATCAGCTGAAAAGCATTTTGACTGTACATCTCTTTTCAAAATATCATAATTAATACAGGATAAGTTTTACAGACTCAAGCAATAACTCTAAAATCTGCAAGGTTTGAGACTATCTCTCACTTCTCAGGTAAGAAGATCATCATTCATGAGAACACAAAATCACCTGAGTTAAACAACTGTCACACCCATACTTATCTATTAAAGTGGCTTCAGAGAAGACAGAAGATAGAAGCATAAAATGAGCAATCATGGACAACTTGATCTGACTTCATAGCTGACCCTGCTGTGGGCAGAAGGATGGACTAGGTGGTATTCATAGGTCTTGAATTATTCTGGAGTCCTACCATTCTATGAATCTGTTCTTCATGAAAGTTTCTCATCCAAAAAGAATGATCATGTTTGTAAAAATACATGTATATCTGTTAAGTGCTTGTGCTCAGGCATGAACCTATGTGCTTAACAGTTTTTGTAACACTTAGAAGGGACTGTTTTTCTTCTTAGATCAGGAGGAATATACTGATGATTTTGGCAAAATCATAGGTACTCACATACACTAAAAGACTATGGTCACAGATTTGAAGGTTCTGCCAGGTCATAAAGGATATTGAACTCTTTCACCTTTTTAAATACTGTTAAGAAGTTTAAATATAATAGTTAGTTTGTAAAAATTCATAATCTTATCTCTTTCATTTCCACTTTATGTCTTCTGAGTCTGGGAGGGATGGTTTAATTATCTTTAAGCCTGTGGAAATGACTATCTTAAACAAAATCTGGAAAATCTCTTTCTTTCAAACTTTAGAAATCTTTAGTGTCATGAACAATGAAACACAGAGCTTGCACATTTATAGTTACAAGCAATGCCTTTTTTGAGTGCTTCTTGTCACTTTAAAGACATACACAGCCATGACGTGGGCTTGGATTTCATGCTAACAGGTGGGAAGTTTGGGTCAACATCCTGCTAAATTCAGTTCTTGTCCAAGACCCTTCAGAAGCAGTAGGTTTCCAAAAATTACTTGAGTAGTAACTACTTTATTTAACCTATTTCTCCAGTCCTGAAATCATGCTTAACTGGCTGTTTTTCTAACGTGTATAATATAAGACTCAGGAAATAATTTAGACATAACCTAACAGACTGTAGGTCTCAAAGGAAATGTTTCTGCCATACTGTCATCACAACCAAACATATGGTGTAGGTCAGTTTTTTGGGCCTTGCTCCCCAGCCACTGTGGAATGCTTTTATGTCTTGATAGAAATATAGATGATATAATATCTAAATATAAATACCTAAAGATAATTTGTGTATAAAGATAAATAAATGTACATACATAATGTACAATATATACAATGTGCAAACAAAACTGTCCAATTCTGTTAGAAAGAGGAAGCTTTTTCTTTTATAATAAAGACTGCCATTTGTCCCAGTAATATTGAAGGCTATATGTTGTATGATTATAGGTGTTACAAGATTATATGTTATATGATACAAACCCAAACAAAGAAATAAAGATCTGAGGAAGGAAAAGATTCAACTAGAACTTCAGTGACAAGGTCAGAAAAAACAGGGATACACATCTTGAAAATATTACAGTGCTTCAGAACCACTGGTCAAAGGAGAAAAAAAATGGGTTTCTGAAATTCATAGTGTGGCTTGTCTGGGGACCTGTAAGTGGAACCAAAAAGCTGAGAGTGGTGGGAATATTTTAAGCTCCCAGATATAACTTTGCTTAAAAATTGTCATTTGCAAAGTATTTGTTTTCCAGTTTGCCTCCAAACACAAAGAAGACGTTGAATTTCTGTTCCCATTTGAAATCAAAATACTTTTCAAAAATCCAAAAGCCTCTAACAAGAAAGAGAATTTCTATCCAGATATTATAAAAATGTCACTGTCAAAGGTTTTTGGTGACAGACCAAATATTTATATTCAGTAAGATCTCTTGATGTTACCACTGATGCTATTTAACATGATTTTATTTGGCTGGCAGTCACCAGGGACTCCCAGTCTTTAATAGCAATTTTTCCTCTTTTTTTATGTTGCTTTAACTGCAGGTTCTCTGTCCAATTTGATGGAACCTTTTATACCAATTTTTAATCCACCGTTCTGTTTTCAAAAACCTTTTAATTTAATTTTGGGTAGCAAAAAACTGTTGCTGTCTGTCGTGGTTTAGGCCAAATCGGCTACTGGGGACCTGGGGGACCCCAGATGGGACCGACAGATGCTCCCCTCTACCCCTCTTCAGAGAGAGAGGCAGAGGAGGAAAAAAAAAAAAAGA
>VUYV01000023.1:1994058-2004634 GCA_008711295.1 Anarhynchus alexandrinus | reverse complement strand
CCCTTCCCTTCCCTTCCCTTCCCTTCCCTTCCCTTCCCTTCCCTTCCCTTCAACATTACATTTAGCGGGTATTGCACCTACTAACCACTCCAGAATTGCAAGAATCCATCTGCTAAATAATTCACACTGCTGCATGCAAGTTTACAGAATTTAAGTGGAATCACTTACACAATGAAATGTAGAATCACACAATCACAGCATAGTGGAGGTTGGAGACACCACTGGAGATCATCTAGTCCAACCCTTCATACTCAAAGAGGAGTGTCCTTCAATGGTCCATACTGGGACCAATGTTTTTTAATAACTTCATGAACGATATACAGTGGGATTGAGTGCACCATCAGCAAGTCTGCGGATGACACCAAGCTGAGCGGTGCTGTTGATTTGCTGCATCGAAAGAAGCATGGCGAGTAGGTCAAGGCAGGCGATTCTGCCTCTCTACTTGGTTCTCATGAGACCCCACCTGGAAAACTGGTCCAGCACCGGGATTGCCAGTACAGGAAAGATGTGGACCTATTAGAATGGGTCCAAAAGAAGGTCATGAAAACAGTGGTCAGAGGTCTGGAATACATCTCCTATATAAACAGGCTGGGAGGGTTGGGTTTGGTCAGCCTGGAGGAGGAAAGTCTCCAGGGAGATCTTACTGCAGTCTTTCAATACTTAAATGGGGCTTAGAAGAATGACAGAGAGGTTTTTACCATGGCCTGTAGAGACAGGACAAGGAACAATGGTTTAAAACTGAAAAAGGCTAGTTTTAGATTGGGCATAGGAAGAAATTTTTTACGATGAGTGTGGAGAGACACTGGAACAGGATGCCCAGAGAAGTTGCTCTTGCCCCATCATTGGAAGTGTCAAAGGTCAGGTTGGATGGGGTGTTAAGAAACCTGATCTAGTGAAAGATGGCCCTGCCCATAGCATGGGGTTTGGACTAGATGATCTAGGTCTCTCCCAACACAAATAATTCTACAATTCTCTGATTCTAAAGTAGGGTCACCTAGAGTAGGTTGCTCAGAACCATGTTCCATCATATTTTGAATATCTCCAAGGATAGAGACTCCATAACATCTCTGGGCAACCTCTTCCAATGTTTGACTATGGTCATTGTAAAAAGGCATTTTCCTTATGTTAAAATGGACTTTCTTATATTTCAGTTTGTGCTGATTGCCTCTTGTTCTATCACTGAGCACCACTGAGAAGAGTCTGGCTCTGTCTTCTTTACACCCTCCCATCAGGTACTTATATACATGGGTGAGATTCCCCCCAGCTTGTCTCTTTGTGAGGCCTGTTTGATCAGACATGAGTTTACCTTCAGAAATCAATGGTGATGACTCCCAGTCACCTCCTTGTCCTGCCAGTGTCCAGAAATGGTTTTGAGAACAACTGATTCCATCACCTTCCCTGTGAATGAAGAGAAGATGATCTGAATTTGATTCCATGACTCCTTGACCTTCTTGAACACTACAGTGATATCAATCTCTTCCAGTCTTCAGGAACCTTCTCCAGCTGCTATGACCTTTCAAAGATAATTGACAGGGGTCTTGCAATGACAATGGCTAGCTATCTCAGCACTCATGGGTACAACCCATCAATTCTTCTGGATTTAGTTATGTCCAGTTTGTTTAAATGTTCCCAGTCTGATCCTCCACCACCAAGGCTGTCTTTTTTACTCTAGACTTCCCCTCTGGTCTCAGTGGTCTGCTCTTCCTGAGGAATGATCTTAACAGTAAAGACCAAGACGAAGACTTTTCTGTGTCCCTTGCCAACAGGATCCCTGAACTATTCAGCAGTAGACCCACATTTTCCCTGGCTTTGCCATTGCTGTTGGTGTATTTAATTAAGCCATTCTTGTTGCCCTTCACATCCCAGGGCTGCCCCTAACTTGTACATCACTATTTCATTTTCCCTTTTTCTCAACAAGAGTTTTTTTGTAAGTTGTGAACCGTTTTTAGAGGTACAATAACAACTAAGTTTTTCTTCATCATTATAACACTTTTTGCATATCAACTGGATTTTAGGTCTTACACTTCAAAGATCTGTGACCTAGGCAGTCTTGGAAGGTCTTTCTTCTCAAACTCTGTAAGGTAAAGAAACATGCATTTTTGTTGATTATAGCCATAAATTTGCTTTATTCCTGTTGTAGTTAGAAAAAAAAAAATGTTGATTTTCCCCACTTCCACTTTCTTTTTGTATCACAGTTTACATATCTCTGAGCTAATTCACAGTGCAGGCCACTACCTTGATATGGCTGAGAAAATGTGGTTGGTTTTTTCTGAATGTTTATTTCAACAGGTTATTTCTCTGCTTCTCTATCTTTCACTTCCTGAATCAGGTGAGAAGTATGTCATCATAGTCATCTGAACTCATGAAGACTTAAAAACAGATTGTAAAGTCATAATTTAAAGGGCTATTCTTTTTTTTGGCAGATTTTTCAAAAAAACATGATTCACAATGCACTAGATATGAAGGAGATGCTTTTCAAAATTCAGAAAAAGAGTTTTCTGTCTTCTATCCTGTCAAAATTGTGAGTTCTGAGTGAGAAGGGTTCTTTGCTGTTAAATCCCAGGACATGTGTAAAAAACATAGACAGAATATTTCAGCAACACTTTGAGCTTCTGAGTTTCCCACTGGAAGTGTACCTGAGCATCAACCATAAATGGAATGTGTTGTGGGACACATTGTTTCTTACAACTTTATCCTAACAGCCATTTGTCAATCTTTTGTCATTTGACCTCCTATGAAGATGGTATACTTGTGCAATCTGCAACACAGAACTCTGTCATATGAATTCTGTTTCTAAGGACACACTGTCATTTTATCAGAACCTAGACATTAGCTGTTTATTTTGTGAGCAGCTCTTAAAATAGAAAAGTTCTTTAAAACTCGACTGGTGAACTCCCTAAATCCATATGCAAGGTTTAAAATGAAAGCAACCTCATTTTGAACACTGCAAGATTTATCTTCGAATTTCCAAATTATTTTTCCCCTCATGAAAATGAAGACATAAATAAACGAAAAAAAGAAGTCAAAGAAATTATTGCCTTACGGACTGGGAAACCAGCTGTGGAAAGAAAAACAGGAACACAAATCTGTTTCTTAAAAGAAATTAAAACATGTCTGAACAAATTTGAAGCATATATTTTGAGTGGAGTGAAATATTTCCTTGTGCAAAGACATTTGATCATGTACTTTGCAGTGGCATATGTGATATTAAAGCATATCATATATTTATGAGGAAAAAAAATGTCAGAGAGGGAGGAAAGACAAGGCCATCGGCCTGTACTAGAAGATTGTCTAATATATGTTGAGAAGACAGAAAATGAAATGTGCAGTATGATTATGCCTGTTCTTCTGTAGTTACGTGAAGGGACCACTTTTCTAGCAGACCTCTGGCTTAGCATACAAGTAATAAACATATGCAGAAAGTTTTTTTAAATTTAACTTTTTTTAACTTTTCTTAATTAATCTTGTGGGCATTTAAGCTCAAAGCATTTAGCTGAGGCAACACGTCAGGAAGCCAAAGCCAGATTCTATCTGAAATCAATAAAGCCACAGGAAAATCAAGCAGTCATAGGCAACAATAAGAGGTGAAAGGTTAGAATAGACCCAATTTTGCTTCAAACTGATCTTGTGTACATTCTCTCACAAGAATACATGACCCAAGTTTAGTGCAATATCCTCTGGTGTCTGCCACAGACCCCATCCGTACATTCCATAGCATGAAATTTCTAGAGAACTATTTTTCTCCCTTTTATATATATATGAAGCTGATATCACTTCAGGTCTCACTTGTTTTTCAAGAAACAAAGATGTGGTAATAGATAATGCAAAACATAGATTACTGGTAATCAGTAAATAAATGTAAAAGTACTTACAACTTGATGCTGTCATGGATTAAATACTTTCTCTTTATCAAATGATTGATATCAAAGAACCCCTTTTTCTTCACTGCCTCTCAAGCATTACTTTTCTTGCTTTTCTTGCACAAACTATGAGTTTAGCCCAGATTCTGGACTAAAAAGACAAACCCTATATGTAAGTGTTCCATTTATTGTGCTATGAATATTGCTAGTGTAACAGGAAGTACTAGCTTTGTTAGTAAAACTCTAGGTGCTTTTCAGTCTGATTTAGTTTTGGTGCAGATGACAGCTGGTTTTGTTTAAGTGTTAAGGAAGGCTGTTAAATAAGTCCCTTGGCACTGAAGAAATATCATAGTCTGAAATTTCAAGCTGTTCTTCATAGCCTGAAGAATGAAAGAAGTCCACACTTAAGCTTAAAAAAAACCTTTAAAGTCTTGTTTTAAATCTAAACAACTAATCCCTTCTGAAAATGCTATTAAAAAAAAAAGCTTAAAATTTAATTCTGACATATATTAAATACTTTGTTTTGATTAAATGATTGATAACAAAATTCTTCATTTCAGTGCCTCTTGAGGACTGTATTACTTAGAAGTTAAGGGTACAATGGCTGTACATAATATACTTTAAGAAAAAAATGTACAGAAAATACACTTTTGAGTAAGTAAACATGAATCTAGCTTGAAAAAGAGCTAGTATTTTCTGTAATTCGAATTAAGTCTTCCTAACCAGGGCCACTTCACAGTCTTCAAGGTGATTCCAATGTGTGCAGGATCCTGTTAAATAAGCATAAAGAGAATAGTTCGAGGGTTATGCTTTGAATTGTTTGGATCCTTTCTAACAATAACCCTTCCACTCCCAAGAATTTGGTATCGAAATAGTAAAACCTATGTCTTTGATCTGCCTGATGTTTCTGTTCCTATCTTCTCATGGTCTTTCCCCTCTGTAGTATTTTACTGCCTTTGACAGTCACGCATACAGGCAGCAGGAAGTATCAAGAGAACTGCAGGGATGACAACCTCACATTTTAAAATGAAATAATAATTTCATGTATTATTTCATGTTTTCAATATTAATATTTCTTAGTTTTTAATTTTTTTTCTCAGAAAATAAATTAATATAGCATAATGGGATTATGTTAAAAAGATTGATTGGATGAACTCTTTTCCTCCTGCCTCTTGGTAGATCATCACATCTGATTGATCACAGTATGAAGGTTTATGCAAGAATGACTTTCCTAAATGAGATGTGCAGGAGAGCTAGATTTTCATGATTCGAGTTACATGAGGTAAATTAGTGCCAAGGCAGGTCAATGAACTCATAATTTGCTTAAATTAACACTACTACTAGCTGTGAAATTCTTTATCGGCAACTGAGTGATACTCACAAGAGTGCAAAATTCTTCTTTATCTTTGAAAACCTCAAAGCAAAAGGCAATAATTATTTCCAATCTAACCAGATGCAAGCTGAGATGTATACTGTAAACAAGGGATAATACCAATCAAAACACTGGCAACTGGATTATGCAAACCAAGAGTATTTTCAGAGAAACACAGATAATTTCATTAAAATGACATTTCCAACAGGAAACAGACCGTAATTGTTAGCCTGAGAATGCACTGATAACTGTAATTTTGGTGTTCTTTGAGCTTTCTAGATGACAAATGCACATGCACACAGGAGGACATTCTCTAAAACCGTATGTATACCATTGTCTCATACTATATAAGCAGTCTTTATAACTACCTCAGAAGTGCTTGAAAAGTTATACAGATATTAACTGTACCTTGTAATAAATGTAAAGATATTGAAACATACATCGCAGAAGGTATCAAAACCAGAGCAAAGGAGACAACTCAGGAATCCCAGTTTCCAAAAATTCTGACTGATCCCTTAGAAAAATGTCCCATTTTTATAATGAGTTGATAGCTAAAGAAGAGTGAGAAAATAAAAACTTAATGCCTATTGCCAGTTCAGGAATATTTTCAGTGTTATTAACCATCTTATCTCATTTTTCAGACCTCTGAACTGTTATGAATTAACAGCATTTTTGAAGCATTTCCACAATTACTTCTTTTTCTGCTTCCAGTGCCTTTCTTCATGTTTCGTTGTTTGTTTTTATAAAGCATTCTTTACTCGATGACTGAACCCCATAAAGCTTCCATTCTTTCAATCTTAATTGCTTATTTATATGTAAGATATTTAATGAGTGAACAAAATGTTAATGGCCCTGCCGGTATGTTAGTGCATAACACACTGTTTCATAAGTTTCAAGTTATAGAAATCTTCCATCAATTTTATTCACATGAAGAAAGTCCTCCACTCATAAATTAAATTTATGCATCAAAATATATCAAGTAGTCAAATTAATTGTATTTATTCACTGGATGTGCTGGCTAGTTTATGTTTACATGTTTTGCAAAGTGCTTTAAAAACGTTTATATTTTAATTAAGTGATTTTTCATTTTCCACTGGTATAATAGATAAAGATAAAGCAGGAAAAGAAAAAGAAAGAGAAAGGATGAAAAAGAAGGGAAGGAAATGATTTTTTGGCTTTCCAAGTACGAAATTATCATACTGAGGTAGAGTCACGTTTAGAATGGTTCTGAGGTAAAATTCAGGATGCATAAGCAATGACATCAGACGAAAAAGAAAGAAAGCTTAATGAGAAATTACTGGATAATTCCTAATTCAAGGGAATGACCACACTTTATTACTCAGAATGAAGGCACTAATCACTGTGCTTTTAGTATGATACATATTAAATTCTGAACAAAGCATTCCAATAGAGCCACAGATTCACTCTTCATTAACATACAATGCACCTCATAAAAAAAAACCCCAAACAAACAAACTTTACAAGACATTTCATATTAGATAGAAGAAAAAAGTTGATAAGAAAAGAGAAACTCTCACAAGAAGTTTTCAATTAAAGTCACAGGAGATACAAGCTCAGGGAAAGAAATTAAATGTTTGCAACAACATATCTGAAATCTGTTCTTTCAAAAAGGTGCCATATGGCTTAAACATTTTTATTTTCCACTTTATTGGTCAGTAAATTTTGCTGGAATTAATCCGCTGCTCTAAAAAAACCCAAAACAATTCCCCCACTCACAACCCAAGAAAAAAAACAATCCCAAAGCAGCAAAGAGTGAATTGACTCCTTGTGCTCAGGATATATTCTCAAATTGCTCAAAATACATCCAAGACAACATTATGGAGTTGGGTTCTAGCAAGGCAAAGAAAACAGCATAGGCTACTGATGCTTATCACCAGGAGAAAGGACACAAATTGGCCAGACACTGAAAATAGAAAGACTAGTCATCTGAAACAACTTTGCAATCTTCAGCTTTTATCATCAATGAAAGCTTGCAGAAGCAAAATGAATCCAGTTCACAAAGTTAATTGTGTTGAGTGTTTGTGTAGTATAGACTCCAGTCTGAAGAAACTGAAGGAAAAAAAATGCAATTCCCCAAAACAGATGTAAACCTGTAATTTTAAAGTCTTTCCTCGACTGACAAGTTTTTAATTTACCAGGAGTTTCATTTTTGCTGAAATGAAAGCACAGGTAAATACATGATAATAGCAAAGAACAAAAGGTTTTCTGTTAATTTGTGAACTGCTAGACACAAATATGAAGTTTCATTCAGTTGCATACCCACTATACTAAAAATATTTATATTTGCAGAACTGGAATGTTTAAAATATGTATTTCTATAATACATTTCCTAGGCACACGAATAATGAAAAAGTCAGCTTGATAACAAAAGTCAACTATATTCAATAAAGCTATATAAAATGTTTCCAGCATGTCTTTTTAACATTGTAGAATAATTCATTACATTTTACTCTGCCCCCACTCCTCACCCCCAAGATCAACTTGGTTGCATTTATTTCATGCGAGGTTTAAAAAAAGGAGGTGCTAAGAATGCTAGGAAAAATGATGTATCCAAAATTCATACTGTTGTTACCATACAAAAGGGACTTCTTTCACCATGTCCTCACTTGGGGTAGTCACTCTGTGACTGTACATACATGTAGGTTCCCATCTATCTCTTCTACTTCCATTTATGAAGTCCCAAGCTTTGAAGAAAATCTCTTATTAGTCACTTATGTGTAAGAGTTTTCTTTTGAAGTGGCACTAGTAAAATGTAATATGATAAAATAGCTGACAAAATACTCTAATTCTTGTGTTTGATGTGGTCTTCTTTGGTACGTTGCCAGTCTGCCAATATTTTGCATTATTATGGATTTTGTTAACATCAGATTCAATGAAAGCATTAAACAGAATTATTTTTAATAACCAGTCCCCTGACAACTCTTAACATTCCTGCATCTTGATAAATTCGATTTCATTTTCACCCATTGTAAGTTCTCACATTACAGTTCTCAAAGAGCTACAGAACTCAGTTTTCATTTTGGAAGAACATCAAATTTGTTGTGACTTCATTTACATGAAATCTAGATTCATTTTTGCCCACTCTCTCTTTTCTCCACCTATGTAATTACTGTTGTCTTTCAATATCCATCTTAAGATTTTCCAGAATCCTATGTCAAATGAAGATTGTTGTGATTGCCTTGACTATCAATTTTCCAGTATAGGCACTGCATACATTGTATAAACACGGAACTCCTCCACTTTTTATTAGCTCGTCCTTTCCCCTGGAATTTAGAGCTTCATCTTTTATATTGGACTAGCCATTTTAGGTGGCTTTTATCATAAAATAACACAATGTGGATCTCTAACTAATCCTTGATGATGTCACAGACTGTAATAGCAAACATAGAAGCTGATGTAACGTTTTATCTTGCTATGTAGGCCAGATGTTACATGAGTTCTCATTATGATACCACTTACATAAACCTTGTTAAACATACAAAACATGACTGCACAAAACTGGAAGAGGGTGTAATCAAAATCTCTTTCCAAGGCAAGATAAAAAAAGAATTGTTGCATCTTTACCTCTGCACAATGCATTTGAATCTGATTCTATGGTCTGTAAAAAAACAAACAGCAGTAGCTGCTGAGGAAGAAAGACGTCTGCACCTCTGCTAGACCCAGGAGCATTCAGTTCACAGAGGGAAAGGGATTGTGCTACCAATCATGAGTAGTCAGGACAGTTTAGAAGGAGAAGGCAAGATGGGCAACTGATTTATGCATTCTGAATACCTCTTGTGTTTTATATAGACAACAGACAAATAGACTGTCAGGCACACAGATACACAAATATTTCCCGAATAAAGTTATTACTCTGGAGACCGTTAGTTCTGTTTTGGACATGATGCAGCAGTTCCAATGTGTAACATCATGGGCAAGCCAGGCTCTGTCAGATGGTCAGAGGAAACAATCACTGACCCCAAAAAGCAAGGCTAATTTTACATTTGTAAGCAATGAGGCAGACTGAAGTCTTCAGAAGTGGTCTTCTGTGTACTGAACATCCAACAGCAGTTGGAGTGAATAAAATTGACTGCTCCAGTTCAGTTGAAAGGACTCCAGTATGTGTTCACTAGGATCACTCTGTGACATGACCATCAGCAAAGTAGGTGGGATGACTAGGAGATTCACTTAAAAAAGCACTCCTGATCCAAAGCGAGTATTAGGCCAATGCTTAGATTACATGAAAGGTGTTGCTGGTGCTATTCCTCTGCCCAAAAGATACTTTTCAGATGGGTGTTACAGCACAATTGTGATTGCATATGCATTTCTATAAACTTAAGACACACATTATTTTGTCTTTTCATAGACTACTTGGTGTCAGATCTTAAATGACATATTAAAGAGCTTAATATCTAAAGCAGGACTGTAATAGTGATGTTACAGTATGAGACACTATATCCACAAATAAAGGGAATATGATCTTTCAGTTTGTATATCCAGGACATATTTGCAGTCTTCTCTGTCAGCCATCATTACATGATTCATCCATTCCCACTGTAGTTTGCCAGAATACAAAGAAGCTTATTCACATCAGATGTTGATAACCATGCGACTTCGACTGCATTAATGCTAAACACTCACAAGGCACATCGTTTGGTCTTAGAAGCCAGTTTATGCAGGGAAATAAAGTAAAGGTACCTAATGATATGGCTATAGGAAAACTGCCATTTGCTTATCCAAATATTAGTTCTTCATGAAAAATGTCCCTTATTTCCCCATAAATATTTAAGTAAGTTAAACTCCAAGTTTAAAGTTTCCAAGTTTTTATTTTTACTCCAAGCCCTATTTATCTGCTTTTTTCCCTAAAGAGCTTGAATTTCATGTTAAATCTTCCTGTCTGAGGAAATTCTATTAAAAAAAAATAAATAAAAAAGGAGGAATAGAATATTATGGAGGGAGATTAAATTCTTTGAAGACCAAAATATGAATGCAGTACTATTTCATTCAATCTTCTGTTCTACTACTTGCAATGTTCTATCAGAATAAATCAGGGAAATTATAGGTTTGGTTAATGTCTTTGGAATAGGGATCACAGACAATAGTTTAGTGCAGAGACACCATTTACTTTATTTGGAACAAAATTTTAGAAGTCTATATTTAGTATTTACTGAGAGAAGTGTATTTTAGAGTATTTTGGAATTATGACAACCACAAGGAAAGCAAGCTTTGTTATTTTTCTCTTTTTGCTACTTTATGATAAATATATGGTATTCTTTAAGATGCAGTAAAATTCTTCTGCATTATTCAATAAAAATATTTTGTATGTCCTTTTTTTTTTTTTTCC
>VUYV01000023.1:1956910-1993987 GCA_008711295.1 Anarhynchus alexandrinus | reverse complement strand
TTTTTTTTTTTTTTTTTTTTTCCATAGAAAAAATGACCATGGCTATTTTTCTCCTTATAATACAGTAACTGCATCTTCTTTCCCCACTATCACATTACCACTCGTTGATATTTAAAATTATCTTTGATTTTGTAATCACACCTGTGTAATTTTAGTGAATATTTTTACCTATTTGTTACATTGGTAATTTGAAGAAAATGAATTAAGATTATCAGCATATTTTTTTGTAAAAATTTAAAATGGGTACTGCCAGGAAAACCAATTTAAAATGTAAGTTCTTTTATACTAAAATAAATCTGAGACTATGCTGCTGGACAACTATTGATTCCATTTATCTGTTGTAAAAATCTACTCTCTAACTCCATAATGACCTCATAATGACACGTGCGCTAGGCTTATATGGACACACATTAAGTCTTGTGATGTTAGATTAATGTAGAACTTGTTGAATGACAGAAGTCTTGAGCACCAGTGTTTCAACAGCTTATGATGATGAGTCACACAGCTTCACCATCCAAAATGAGTGAGGCACAAGATATTACCAAAGAGGAGATACTACTGAAGAGGGTAGATTTAGATTAGATATTAGGAAGAAATTTTTCACTCTGAGGGTGGTGAGGCACTAGAACAGGTTGTCCAGAGAAGTTGTGTAAGCTCTATCCCTGGAGGTGTTTAAGGCCAGGCTGATGGGTTTTTGAGCAACCTGGTCTAGTGGGAGGTGTCCCTGCCCATGGCAGGGAGGTTGGAACAAGATGACGTTCAAAGTCCCTTTCAACCCAAACCATTCTATAATTCTATGAAACAGCACCAATGTTCTTCTAAATAATTTCAGTTTTAATCTAAAATGTTACTAGCAACCCAAGTAATATGTGATATACTGAAAATTTCTGTATATTAACACAATGGAAACTTTAGTACAATGATAAGGAGACCAAGCTGACTAATTGAAATATTATGTAATTAAGTATAGGGGTAAATGAAGAAACAGGAGGTTTTTACAATTATTTTACAATACAAACCTCTTCTGGGAATTGTAAGTAGTCATACAACAAGGTAAACCAAAGAAACATGATAAAGGGTATCAATACCCAGTCTGAAACTTACGTGTGTGTTCCACTTTTGAATCACACATATTTGCTTAAAGCAAACCTCACTGCACGTGGTCCCTTAATACCAAATTCCTTCAAGTAACAATGATTTAGTGTTTCTAATTACATAGGTTTACTAAAAGATACATTTGAAACAAGCAGCTCTTTACAACTTGTATTGTTTCAGTTCCCATGGAGGAAAATAAGTTTAATTTCTTTTCATTCTTCCCTCCAACTGCTGCCAATTCAGTTTGCATTTACCAAGACATCAATTTCAAATAACAAAAGTGGATTTAGAAAGAAGTTGTCAGTCACCATACACTTCCCAATAACCCTGTACTGTCCAATTCCCACCTTTGAAGGTTTCTCTTATACCTGCAAAGAGATATAGGTCATGTTCAGAAGGATGAAATAAGCAGCATGCTTACTTCCCACTTAGTCACAGACGGAACTAATATTGATGTCTATGTTCTTTTACAAAGTGTCAAGGATTAGAGGAAAGCTTTTGAATCAGAAGGCTGGCCCTGCTAAATGAATGACTAAGCATACCTCAAATATGTATTTTGTAGTTGTCACAGTTAATGGTAAATATTTGTTGTTTAAAGATTCTTTCTTATATATTTTTACAACTACCGTCATCGCGGTGTGATGATTTTGTCATTACTAACTTGGATAAAGTATAAAAAAAGAATTTTAAAATTTATTTTACAATGAAAAATTCAGTAAAATCTAGAGGTAAGTATCCCCTGTTACCTCAACTCTGAAAGGAATTGAGCATCCAAGAAGAAACAAATAAAAAATGGAAGGAAAAGATATAATGATAAAAAGATTAGTTATTAAGCTGTTTCCTCCTTAATTATAGAATTCTGATTTTTATGATAATTTATGATTTCACTGCTTTGTGTATGAAGGTTGCTGCCAATCCAACTCCTAATGATTTTGTCGAAGTAAATAAAGAAAATTAATAGATTGCATTTTAATTAAAATAACTTATTCAGTAGTCCTTACCTGACAGTGATTTCATGATGATTTATTCCATACAGAAGTGTTGAACTTTTTTCTTTTGGCAGTCTAATTTGAAAAGGTTTTCCTTTCAAATATTTGCAGATAGCAAATCACCTTGAACAAGTTGTTTCATGTAACTCAAAAACCTGTGAGTATCTGGAGACTACAAATCTTAAAATAAAACAAATATTCACAAAATTTTTGTAGAGCAGAAGAAGAAGTACATATATATATCAGTCAAAAAAAAAAAAAGCTGAAAAGTCCACCAATTAGTTTCTCTAACTGATTTTGTAGATAGGTCTTTTGTAGATGGCAATATCTCTTTCATGCCCTGTGAAATTAAATATCTGAATAGGTGGGAAAGAGGGGGAAAAAAAACCAAACAACCCAGACATTTGGGTCAGTGTTTGCTCTACTTAACAGCAATGTGGCTGTTATATACAGCCAGTTTGCTATGATGCCCGACTGTGCCAGTTAGTGAGAAAAAAGGCAGGTAGTCCTCAGTGGAATGCCCATTTCAGTTGAAATGGCTTCAAGTTAGCTTGGCAATTATTTTGTCATGTAGCACAACAAATAGCACATATCAAGTCATGCTAAACAGTCTTCCATATTTAGCCTCAGAATTTTATATTTCTGTTCAAGTACTAAATGTTTAGGCTGGAAGATGAATGAGTCACATTGAAAAATTAGGCTTTTTAGTTTGTGTGAAAAGCGTGCTGTAGTTGACTATGCTACCTGCTAAAAAGTAGTCAGATGTGATATGACAGTATGCGGTAAGACCAAACATCACTTTTAGCTGACTACATATTAGGCAGCAGAAGATCTTGTTTTGTAGTGAAATCACTGGATCTTCTCAGGGTAGCAGAAGATGCAGTATTGATTCTGCTGGTAGAACTGCTGCAGCCATCAGAAATGGGTAGGTTTATCCGGAGCCTCTGCGTAAGGATGAGAAAGGGTCCCCTCTCCTTGATCACTCAATCACATGGTTGTGCTTCAAGTATTTTTTGCACAAAATTTTTATGTATGCAATGAGTTGAGAGGTAAAAGTGTTGGACTAATGTCCTGGTTTAAGGTGAAACAGGACCAATTTTGTTCAGTAACTTTGCTTTTTAGCTGGGCCTCTTCTAACTACTGAAATTAACAGCATATTGTGCAGACAGTGTTCACACTCTCAGATTGATAAGACCAATGTTTATAGCTGATGCCCAGGCATGGTATGCAGAGAGGCTCTTGCTTATACTTATTGCTATAACAACCAAGGCCAACCAACTTTGTTATTTGCCCCGTTGGAGGGTCAGAAGCGGAAAAGCATAGTGGGGTCCCACCTGCAGGGAGGAGCGGACAGGACAGGTGACCCAAAACTGACCAACAGAGTATTTCATCCCATCTGCCTCATGCTCAGTATAAACACTGAGGGATCAAAGGGTCAGGTCGCTCTCTTTTTCTTCAATGGCCGATGTCTGAGGAGGACTCTTTGTCTGCCTGTGACCCTGATCCTGGATGCACATCTGGAATCCAGTTCCTGTCCATCACTGAATCCAGCCTGGGACTGCCCCAGTGCCAGCTGGTGTTGTGATTGTCATCTCGGGAGTTTGATACGGTTTTGTATATATTTCATTATTTCTTTTTATTTTATTATGAATATTTCATTAAAGTAGTTTAGTTCCTTCTAAATTCGTAAGTCTTTTTTTTCCTCCTCTGCCTCTCTCTCAGAAGAGGGGTAGAGGGGAGCATCTGTCGGTCCCATCTGGGGTCCCCCAGGTCCCCAGTAGCCGATTTGGCCTAAACTACGACAACTACACGGAGAAATGTTTCCTATTCATGTTTTTAACCTTATTAAAGATGACTGGATGTTGCATGGCAGCTTCCGCAGGGTTTGCTTATAGCAAAGAATGATGTAGAATGGTTTCAAAAACCCCGTGTCATAACAAAATCTCCTACATCACTACTGCTATTCTACCCTTACACTACTGATGATTTGTGTGCTCTATTATTAGACACTGTGGAAATAGGATATATAACGCCCTATCCTTATTAGTTTGTCCAATTTGTTGATGAATATCATCCTGACAATAATCTCTTGTACTCTTGCTTATAAGAAGGCAAAAGAAGAAACAGGGGACAGTCCGTGAAACTACCAGTAAGAGAAAACACTGATAAGTATGTTTTCCTATAATGCCTAAGTGCACTGCAAAACTAATTGTCATACAATGCCATGGTAATGTATATAAGGATTTCAGAAAAGAGATAAGACTATTTCATGAAATACAAAATCATTTGACACAACAGTCTGGATGAAGTTGAAGGGAGTGAGTTATTAAACCTTAGGTTGCCAAAACTGGGTAGGGAATGGCAAAGGCAATGTCACTCTATACGCACCCCAGCTTTTATAATTTTTCTCTAAATATTCAGTGCTATCTACTGTCAGAAACAGATCAGATGAACGTTTTGATCTCATTCACTCTGGCTTCTATTTACACTCAGACTTTTTCACAGGAGTAATCCCAATGCATCACAGCTCACTGAAGGTCCCCTTCTCCAGACATCCCTGAAAAAAATGCCTTTCCTGGTAGCCTTTCCAAGCATCTTTCTACAAAAATGTTTGGTAGCTTTCTGTTTCTGCATGAACTGTAAAACCAAACAGAAAACCTGTTATGTCTATAGAGATGATTTTACTGTCTTCTGTCACTGGAATAAATATTATATTATAACAGCAAAGTTACACTGAAATACTGGATCATTACTCCTCACATTTTTATGGTGCTGATAAGTGTAATTTTCTCTTTCCAGTGCTGTCAGACAGAAATGTTACTAATCAGAGGCACCAGTTAAAATCAAGAAGATAGTCTTACTAATGCTGACTATGAAAAAGAGTAGAACTCTTCAAAAAAAGTTCAAGTTGCACACATATGGATAATGACAAATTAGCAGGAAATAGAGCATACTGGGAAGCAGAGATAGTTGTGAAATTACAGTGAAGTCAGAAGAAGTCAGAGTTTATTTCCTTTATGAATATTTAATGGGTAAATACACTTTGCCAAAATTTCTTTAGAGTTTATCTGCAAAGTAATGCCTAAGTACAACACATATTTTCACCCTGTTTTATTTCTTCTGAGACATGAATTTTTCTTTCTGTTCTGGGATGTTCAAGCAATCTCATATTGTCGTTGTTTCCAAATTTTACCTTGTGCCGTGGTTTAACCCCAGCCGGCAACCAAGCACCACACAACTGCTCACTTACTCCCCCCTGGGATGGGGGAGAGAATAAGAAGAGCAATAGTGAGGGTTGAGACAAAGACAGTCCAACAGGAAAAGCAAAAGCTACACATTCAAGCAAAGCAAAACATGGAATTCATTCACCACTTCCCATAGGCAGGCAGGGGCCAAGCCATCTCCAGGAAAGCAGGGCTCCACCACACACAATGGCCACCTGGGAAGACAAATGCCATTACTCCAAATGTTCCCCCCTTCCTTCTTCTTCCCCCAGCTTTCTATGCTGAGCATGATGTCATATGGTATGGAATATCCCTTTGGTCAGTTGAAGTCAGCTGTCCCAGCTGTGTCCACTCCCAACTCCTTGTGCACCTCCAGCCTACTGATTGGTGAGGTGATGCGAGAAGCAGAAAAGGCCTTGGTGTTGCGCAAGCACTGCTCAGCAATAATGAAAATATGTTTGTATTATCAACACTGTTTTCAGCACAAACACAAAACACAGCCCCATGCTAGCTACTATGAAGAAAATTAACGCTGTCCCAGCACATTCTCCAACACTTATTCTATACCATTTATGTCATGCTCAGGTCTCACACTATCCGATAGAGTCTCACTAACTACCACCACCCTTCCCATCCTTTGATATAATAGACAGTTATCATTCCCTTAGTTTGCGGACCACCCCTGCAAAATGTCCGTAAAATGTCCATTGAGTTCATTTATTCCATGACTTTGGGCTCCATCTGTTATGCTGGTCACTCAGGACAGGAGAAGTGGTGTGTTTTGTGGAGTTATTGGGCACCAAAGCCAGCTCAGGTCGGGTCACTGCTGCACTTGCACTGCTTCTTGTACGGCTTATGCTCCATTGATTCAGGTGGTTCCTGCTATAGTAATTCCCGTAACATGCAACTCGTTTCCCGGGTTACAATAATTTAAAGGTATTTCCATTACAATCTCCACCCCTGGTCCCTTTGGGTTGATTTATAGGGTTTAAGACTGCAGTGAACTCCTCCCTGGGTAACAACAATGGATTCCTGTTACAGTAATTGCCATAACATGTAACTCATTTCCTGGGTTACAACAATTTAAAGGTATTTCTATTACAATCTCCGTCCCTTTTGTTCCCACTAGACATTGCAATGAACTCCTCCCCTTGCCCCTGCTCGGACTTATCCACAGACTGCAGTCCCTTAGGGGAGTACCTGTTCCATGTGGAGCCTTATCTATGAGCCACAGTCTCTTCAGGGCTATACCTGTTGTGGCATAGACTTGTCTACAGCCACAGTTGCTTTGACGTGCACCTGTTTCAGCATGACCTTCTCCATGGGCCCCAATGCCTTCAGCAGTACACCTGCTCCAGTGTGGCCTTACCCACAGCCACAGTCCCTTCAGAAGTAAACCTGCTCCAACATGGCTTTACCCATGGCTGCAGTCCCTCCAGGGGTGTAATGGCTCTGTTGTGGGCTTATCCGTGGCCACATGCTTTGAGGTGCTCCAGCATGACCTCATGCACAGCCACTGATGCTTCAAGGTGCACCTACTACAGCATGGACTTATCCACAGGCACAGATGCTTTGAGATGTACCTTCTCCAGCGTGGACTTATCCTTGGGCCACAATCTTTTCAAAGGTATACCTGGCCACAGATGCTTCAAGATGTATCTGCTCTGCTGTGGGCCTATCCACAGCCATAGATGCTTCGGGGTGTCTTGCTCCCACATGGACTCACCTACAGGTCACAGTCCCTTTGACTTGAGTTCACACCCTTTGACTTGAGTTCACACTGGACTTCCAACCTGTCCAGTCCAGTAGCACAGAAGCAGCAGTGATGCCCTGGCCATCTGCCAGCCCAGGCACATCACCATTACTGTTTTCGAAATGTTCCCAGGCACAGAAGAGTAAGATGATAAAGAGTACAGCACTACAGCAAGCAGCGAAACCGAAAAACAGCCACTAACGAGCGCTAGGCTGTGACAGACAGCAAGGCAAGCAAGCCCCATGGCAAGCACAGAAGACTGTCAATTAATAGCTAAACAGCAATAACAGCTATAAATTCGATTTGGCACATTTCAATCAAATCTGTCGTTATCTCAAACCCTTCAACCCCCACATTGGATGCCAAAAAGGACTGTTGTGGTTTAACCCCAGCCAGCAACTGAACACCACACAGCTCCTCACTCACTGGAGGGAAGAGAATTGGAAGGGTGAAAGTGTGAAAACTCATGCGTTGAGACAAGAACAGTTTAATAGTTGAAATAAAATATAACGATAACAACAAAACCAACAACAACAACAACAACAACAACAATAATAATAATAATAATAATAATAATGAATTGTAATGAAAAGGAAAATAACTAAAAGAGAGAGAAATAAAAGCTGAGAAAGACAAGTCATGCAAGGAAAAACAATTGCTCACCAAAAACCAGCTGACGCCCAGCCAGTCCCCAAGCAGCGGCTCCCTGGCCAAATTGTCCCCAGCTTTATAGGCTGAACACAATGTCATATGGTATGGAATATCCCTTTGGTCAGTTGGGGTCAGCTGTCCCGGCTGTGTCTCCCCCCAACTTTTTGTGCACCCCCAGCCTACTCGCTGTCAGGCTGGTGTGAGGAGTAGAAAAGGCCTTGACTCTGTGTTAGCACTGCTCAGCAATAACGAAATCATCCCTGTATTATCAACACTGTTTTTAGCACAAATACAAAACGTAGCCCCGTGCTAGCTAGTATGAAGAAAATTAACTCTACCCTAGACAAAACCAGCACACCTTGTCTTAAGAACAAGCCTGTTCACATAATTTCATGACTTGCAGAGGAAAAAAAGTGTACATATCAGATAAATATTAAACAAGTTTTGTCTATGTTGCAACCTTGGATTTAAAGAGCTGTGTCCAGTAATATTTAATGCATAATATACAGACCCTTGTAACAGCTTTCTCATCTTGTGCTGAAAAGCCAGGTATTTCAAGGATTTGCAAGCACTTTGCTCAAAAATTCCAGAATACTGACCATAGCCCAAAGAGGTGTGAAAATTCTTCTTTTATCATGCTTTTTTTATGCACAGAAAAACTGTTTATCTGCTTTGGAAAATAGCAGCTTTTGCTGGAAATTCTTGTGCTAGAGAGATGTAGTTTGTCGGTTCCTATGGGAACAAATTGTGTTGCTCTCCTAGATAAGCAACTGTAAAAAGTCAAAAAAGGGGGAGAAGGCGGGTGGAAGATGAATGGTGATCAAAGCTCTAATTCCTTTGCATGATTCTCTTTTGAGAATCAGAGATAAATGAACAGAAAGTAACTTAGGAAGCAAATATCTGTGTCACACTTCAGTTAATACTTTCTTTTCAATTCTTTTTGTTTTCTTGTAAAGAACTGTTGAGGTTTAACCCCAGCTGGCAGCTAGGACCATGCAGCCACTTGCTCACCCTCCCCTCTGCCCCCAAGAAGGGTAGGGAGAAAAGGAAGAGAAAGGAAAATAAAACTCGTGGGTTGAGATAAAGACAGTGTAATAGAACAATATTAGAAAAGCAAAATAACAATAATAATAACAACACAAGTCACTCTCATTGCCCAGTGAATTGGCACTGTCCCCGACAGTGATTGTGAGTGCCTACGCCTTGGCTAACCCTATTTATATACTGACAATGATGTCTATGGTATGAAATATTCCATTGGCAATTCCATCTTTCTGTCTAGGCTTCTTCTCACCTTCTATGGGAAGCTGAAAAAAGTCCTTGAAGTCCAGCATCAATAGTGAAACCACATGTGTCAGAAAGGGAAGTAAGAGACCTTTTCCACATGATGTATTTTTAAGATATTTTGAGAAAGTCATAACCTGCATAAATAATAATAAAAAAATCTAAACAAAAATTAGATTTTCAATTTTCTTGATCCTAGATCTTAGACATGTAAAAATATGTAAAAATTACTTTTCTTTGCAAACTGCATTTATAAAACTCTCAGACTAATTCCTTTGTGGGGGATGAGTCAAAATGCTCCATAGAAATCACACCTGCTCTTTAAAAATGGTCTTATGATTATTGCTTTAGTTCTAAGAGGCGGAAGAAAATAAATTTAGATACTATATTTTGTGCTGTTCTCAAACTATGTGGCTTCTTGGCACGTGTTTGTGACAAGGAAAATAAAGTGAACTGAAGTAATGATTTTGTAAAACCATTAATTCATCACAAGGTACTGCCATCCTTTCCCTCACAATTGTTCATGCTCCAAGATACAATCTCTTTCACCTGCACTAAGTATTTATGTGACTGAGTACTGAAACAAGTCAGGGAAGTGAAGTCAAGTCAAAGCAACATAGGAATAAAAACTTAGTGTTAAACCATATTTGCTGCATATCTCTTTTATTATGCACTGAGACTAACACTTTTTCCAATAGAACAAAGAAGATTCCGGTAATGGAGAGCTGAAGGAAATCAGTGGGGAGCTAAGGAAGAGTAATGTTAGCTAAAGCTAAAGCTTCTGGCCTGGGAGCCCAAGGAAGTAAATCAACTTGGTCTGCCTGGACAATAGAGTAATCGCTAGGTTAGAACGCTAGGTTAGTGAAAAATAGCTCAATACACACAATACTCTCAAGACTTGTTGACTTTCAATGGTTCTTCTTTCATACTGATTTGAGACAGAGCCTGAAATCAGTTTGTTATGTGCAATTGAAATTTCTGCAATAAGCTTTTGTTTAAGAAGTGTTTTCAGAATCCCAATGAAAAGTACATTCCTCAAGCTGGGAATGCCTTTCTTGTTGTCTAAGAAAAAGAATGGAAGAAAACATATGTTGCCTGAAGACATCATTTTACCTCTTGTAACTGACGGTAGCTAGAGAATCCAACTTTTAAGCTCTCCTTGAATGTATCTTGAAATGTGATCTCTACTAGTAGCTGTCCTGAGGTTTCAACATAATTTGTGCAATTAGAGTTCATAAGTTTCATAGCTAGAACTAAGAAATAGATCCCCTCCCTCTACCAAGAACTGTATCTTCATTTACCAAGATACTTGTTTATATAGCTTGCTGAAGTCATGTAACCATTCATGAAAATTGTTACTGAACAGACTATTACACCATCTTTTTAACTGGCCTGAAACTAACTGGTACACGCAAACACTGGTAGGTGCTACACTTGTTTTTGAACAGGAAAACCGATTTTCTCAAAAGTTTGTACAAACATACAGCATTTTAGAATATTGAGGTCTGTACTTGTAAAGTTTCAGAGCCTTCCAGCATTTTACTTGTTTAAGGCTGTCATGTATTTTAAGACAACATGAAGAAAGATCTAGACTACATGTATCACATTTCTTAAAGCGTATTTAAAACCTCCTGTATTTTCCTGTAGGACATCTAACAGGATCGTAAGAAACTCCTTCAAACAATTCTTGCTATTTTTTTCAATGTATCTTTAAGATTAACTCACTGCATAAAGGCTTTCCCACTGGCTTTCCCGTTGAACACTCAGGCACTGGGAGAAATTACCTTTTTGAAATTCTCTTTAGATTATTGTCCTCAGACTCATTCAGTCCCCAGCTAGTGACTATCTGCAGCACAGCTTGTCACACAGGTTCATCTCCACAGCCCTTTGTTCCACACCCGTGTCTATAAAACAGTTACAAAGACAATGGAGCTAAAATGTTCTTGCTAGTTCCAGACAATGCAACATGAAGCAAGAGCAAGAAGTTGCATCTTGGGAAGTTCAGGTTGAACGTTAGAAAGGATATTTTCATTATGAAAGTGGTACAGCGCAACAAGATTATCCTTGAGAAGTTTTCAAGTGCCAGTTTTACGAATTCATGTCTGACTTAAACCATTACTGGCAATAGCAGTTTGGATTGGATTTTACTCAACGTATCTTAGCTTTTTGCAGACAGCTGGTGTGGAAATTCAACAATTAAAAAAAACTTCACTTTTTTAGAAAATGATAGTAAATTGTCTAGTTCCCGAAAATCACTTATGTAGCCCTTTTGGTTTTGTGGGTTTTGGTTGTTTTTTTTTTTCATAAGATAACATATTTGTATATAGATTAATATAATATCAATTCTAAGAATCGTAACGTGAAGAGCATTACATCAAAGACCGGGAATCTTAACTCTTCATTTAGAATATCACTAAGACAGAAATCACTCTCAAATTTACATAACATGGAACTGTAATACAGACAATTAAAATGCTTCAAAGAAAATAAGAATAAACTCATGATCACATTCATAAAGTCCTAACTCAACTTCTAAAAGACAGACCTCATCATCTAGTGTATGGGTTATTTTCTTTTTGTATTTTTTAATCTTTTTTCTTTAACACGTAATTGTAATTTAGACTAGAATTTGTACATAATTCCTGAATTGTCCAGTATTTCCCCTCTGATCTCAAAGTTAAAAATATTCTCTCCATCACTCTTTTTTTAAAACTTTGCATGTCTCCATGTAAAAAGAATATGACTGCTATAGAGACAGATTATGCATGAGCGAATGACTGCACTGCAAAAAATCTTTCACTCTAAAGCTTAATTGTATAGCTACACGATACTGTGTTTTATTTTTTGTTGCTCTCCCCTGCTGCTGCCTGGCCTTTTCTGACAGCAACTTCAGTTTGCTTTATGGGTCCCTTTACTTAACTCTCAGCATAATGATTTAAACATAAGTAATTTCAAAATGAAACTTTAGTTCTTTTATCATTCAAAAGTAATCTCAGTAGAGACATACGGTGAACTGTGTTAAATTAAATAGAATAACATGATTTGAACCTTTCAGAAAGACTTTTGCGTTTTCTGTGCACATACATGCCCTCTAGCTGCCCCTGGAAGAACAAAACAAAAAATATGAATCCTCCAACTTTCCTGAAAGACAATTAATAACAAGTTTTGAAAAATAAGACTATAGATTGTTTTTAAAAGGGAGAAGAGAAACCCATTTACTACTAGGTGGAATACCTCAGCTCTTGGGGAAAAAAAAACCCAAACAACCAGAAATAAAATGTTTACCTGTATTCATAAGGAATAAAGTAACTATTAAATGAAGGGAAAAGTTTAAACTGGAAGATGTAATTTCTCGTGGCTGTAAATGTAGAGTCACCTGAACATGAACCTACAACCACCTGAATCACATCAATAAGTGACCTTGATAATGTCAGAGTTTCAATACAATTAAAGATAGCAGATATGGAAGTAACTGACAAGATTTCATTAAGGTCACCCAGAGAAAAATATTTCTATTTTTAAGTAACTTTGACAGTGGTAAAAAAATAAAGTTTTAGTGAGTAATGTAGTTGAAGGAGCTTCTTGATTTAAACAGAATTCAGAATTTGGATGACTATCAAGTTTCTTGATTAATTTTCTTTTACATTTTATCATTGGATGTATCACTGTGACATAGTGCAGATAGTTCAGTAAGTAGCAAAGGTTCCAAAGCAAATCCTGTACCTCCTTATTCACTCAGAAAAGCTTTTGTGAGCTCTATCTTTTTAATCTTTGTACAATTTTTGTTTGATCTCCTAATCATTGTCACCAGGGTACGGAAAGTGTTTTTTGTTGCTCTTCAAATTGTGCTAAATGTGCATGAAAAAACCCATGAGACAAATACAGAAGGAAAAATACAAAGCCAAATGAATGAAAAGGAACGCAATGTACATCTCTCACAAAGACTTTAAAGGATCATAATTATCCTTTAATAGGTGGTCAGATACCTCCACAGGTATTATTATGCTGATTTGAATATATTAGAATAGTGCTTCTAACTTGCTATAGCTGTCATTACCAATTAGCAGTTTCATAGTAAGAATTATCCCTAGTTAACAGTATTTGCACATTATTATTTGTCTGACTAGCTGCGAGCCTGATCAAAAGCCCAGTGCAGCTGACTCAGATTTGAGGGGACTTTAGCACAGACCCACTGTTAAATTCAACATTTTTGTCATGTTAGTGTTCAATCTTCTAAACTTAATTCAACTATTAATACTATTAAAGGTATTTAAAGGGACGAAGGCAAAGTAACACTGTGATTTCTGGTAGAAGTAAGTGGCTTAGATGAAAATTATCCGAAGAAACAATTTCTGCAAAGCAGTTCTGAAAAACACCTGGGAATAAAACTGCATACAGACTCGGACACTTCAATCTGGTCTTCATAGTTGGAAAATATATACAGCTTGCCTCTCGTGTTATACTTTCTCACTTCCACTACTAATACGATGCGCAAAACAGATACAAAAGAAACAGTCCTTCAAAAACAAGAGAGCAGTTCAGTTCAAGTCCATGTTTTATATGGGAGTCAATATGTGAATGTGTGGGCTGCCATTGACTTTCCAAATGCAATAAACAGATATGAGCTCACATCAGACTATCTACTGAGTAATTTGGCCAATAAGTGTAATACAAAGAAAAGCATGAGTTCACTGACCAGAGAAGAACCTCTTGTTTTCCAAGAATAATCCAACTTGTCTGCACTTGGCTCCAGAATTGCCTGGTTAAGTCATAGAACCATTAGCACAGCACAGAGCAGGAAGAGTAAAAGGGAAAACATACAATGGATAATAAAGGAAGAGAAAAAAAAACATCCTACACCAAATATCAGAAATATAGTTAAAAATATGATTTTCTGGATATATCTGTATAAAATAGTGGTGATACGCCCTGCAGGTTGTGACTTCTTTATATCACCAGTGCTACCAGTTCTTCTGTAGAAACGTGGGAGTCAGCGACAGTGCTGAAAACTGTAGGCTAATATTCTTTTGGTATCATCAGGTATTGCCTGATGACCATAAAAGCACAAGCAAATAGCCTCTAGCAAACATACACGTGTGATATACTTACATGATTTTTCAATCTATTTAAAGGTTACAGGTTCGGATAATTCATTAACATCCATCTGTCCTGATATTTACTTCCTCGACTTAAGTCTTTTGCAGCACAGGGTGAGTTTAATTCAGTTGCGGAGAATATTTTAAATGCAGTCAGGGTGCTACAAAATGACATATGGAAACGAAATAGTTAATGCCTCATAGGCTTTTGCAGGCCTTCCTGGTTAAGAAATGTTTCCAGCTTATGGTCTTACCAGTTAGCATGACTAAATTAACAAAGGAAAGGATTATTATTACTAAGAAATGGAGTCTGGAGCCTCCTTATCTAAAGGATTTTGGTCACTGTTGTTATTTACCACATCTTGCTTATCTAACAAGGTTTGATGAAGAACAGATTGTGCTCCCTAAAGGTACATAAATCCTGTAACTGCCCTGTTTGGGCAGAGCTCACATCAGCAGAGGTTGTCATGCTGCTGCTTTGTGTTCTCTCCTACAGCTACTGGAGTAAACTGCTCCTGTCCTCATCTGATCAGTTATATTCTGGTTACTTCCATGACAGACAAAATAGGACAGACTGCTTTCTGTATTTCCACAGAAAAGGTATGAATTCAGTGCTTCAGAGCACAATAAAACAAAACAGAAAAATAACCCACAAATAAATTTGCAAAAATACATTAATGTAACTGCAAAGTTTTTGGAGTTGGAGAGAAATGCACCCTGAAACTTCACCTTTATTTGTCTCTTCATATTTCCATTTTTTATAATTTGTTTTGCTTGTCCAAAATTTGTACTTTGGCTGGTCAAAGATATGCATTTTAATGTTTTATATTAGTCATATCTAAGAACTTCAAAAATTATTTTTTCTTCATATACTGAGAATAAAGTGAAGTAACAGGTTGTGTCTCCCTTATTTCCAAAATTTTCTTCCTTTGTAGTGCAAAATTTACCTTAATGTCATCAACTTCCTAAGGGATCATCCACACTCTTTGCAAAAGTAGGATTTGCAACAGTCTGTGAAGGAAATATGACAAGGCCCATTGTAGCAGGCTTGTAGCTCGGTATTTTGCCTTTACTTTCCTTCTTATTCAACAATTAATAGAAATTTACAAGATTTCACAAAACCTTAACTGTTCTTGTAGACTACTTTAATTATCATGCCAATATGACTGAGCATTCCCTGCCAGTTGCTGGTGTGGAGTCCTTGGTGCGGGAGGCAAACCACAGGCCCCATGCACCTTCCTTCTCAAGAGCTGAAATCCACGCACAAGTGTCAGGAAAGGACAACAGCTTTCTGAAGGGCACAGACCTCATCACTCAGTGGGGAAGGATATGAAATAACAAAAGCATTTTCTTGGGAATCAGAAGGTCTGCGTGGGAAACATCAGTCTGGTGCTAAATCAAGCCTACCAGGACCCTACCTGACATCGGCTGATTCTCTGTGTTGTGTTGTATATAGCACGTAGATGAATGAATTCGGGTTGATGTTGGGTCAAACACAGCAAATATACTCCCTAAATAATCTGCCTGGAAGCCAAAGTACACTTTTAGTTTATCCAACCTTTTATGGGGTTTTCTATGTAGATTTTGGTTGGGACTCCCAGTTTACACAGCATAAACTAATGGATTTAAATCATTTAAAGTCAGTTAAGTCATTTAAGCAATACAGAGTTAAGAGTGTGGAGGAAAGAAAAGTCATACATATCATCCACAGGCAATGGTATGTGATGCCAACACACAGAGCTTAGGTCTCATCCTCTTTGCATACCAGAGTACCTACCTTGAAAACTGCAATTGCCTTATTATCATAGTCGTGGCTGACACATTCCCTACTGCTACCAGATACACTTATACCTGGATCAGATAGCCACCTTCTCACTGATGCTCATGAAGAACAAGTGCAAGGAATGTTTGCATTATGTTCAGCATAACATTTTACTCACTCTTTGCAGGTATTCAGACAATCACAGAAAATAAAAGGCAGCAAAAAAAAAAAAAACAGGATTTTTTTGTTGTGACTTTGCTGACAAACAGTCTAGAAGAAGAAGTGACTTTCCCTTCCACAGTATAGTAGATAATTACTGAAATTACTGTTTTCTGAGCATGGAAATACCTAATCTATTTGTCAAGTACATTTGTATATAATGATAATCAACTGAAAAACCTTAAGTTTATACAGTCAACAAAATATCAGATGTTCTAGCCGAAGGGAATTTTTATCAGCTAGGCTATGGAAATATTAATGTAATACATTCTTTTAAAATAATTTCACATGCCCACATCTCACAGAACAATCCTAGTACAGTAAAAGATTTCTAAAAAATATTAACTAAAGAAAAAAGTACTTTTGCCCTTCTATTCTGTTTTTCCACACTAAAAAATATCTTTGCATACACACAGTCTGCACTGTGCATTCTTTCCTACTACATCTTGCTGAGACACTGTCCATTATTCACACTAAAATACAATTTAATCAGAAATTTTTAATAGTTTCAGTACAGTGCAAGTACTCATAAAACTAAGGATGCCATTAAAGTATGTCCTCAGGATTACATGCTGTATTATGTAGTCATGAACTACTGTGTTAATGTGTTTTAACCTATGGCAATATTAGTCTAGAGAGGAGTGTTAACATTTCACATGAAGGATAATACGCTGACTTTTAGAAAAGATGGACTGTGATATTTGTTATCAGTTCTGCTGTAAATAGCCTTGGCTCAGCTACAGACCACCATCTTCTACATCTGTAAGCCTCTCCAAAATGTACTGTAGCAGAAGTTTGCAAGTGCTTTTATATTACAAATATCTCCTTAAAAGGGATTTCCTTACAAGAGCCATCATTTCTCCTTCACAGTTCTCTGACTTCCAGTTCTGACTTCAGCTTTGCTAACTATAAGAACAGGCTCCAAATAATTTTAATTGAAAATATTCATCAAAGTTTTGAAAAGAGAAGAAAAGAAAAAAAGAAAGAAAAAAAATGCATCTCTCACCGTCTCATTTCTAAACATATGCATACACAGGCATGTGTGCACAGATAGGATGTGCTGAAAAACATGAAACAGGTATTTTGAGAGACTCAATTTACCACATCTGCATTTCGAGTTCCCTTTGAAATCACCTGAAAATTCTTGTGGGCTTATCTTAGGCATGTAATATGTACTGTATTAAAACTGTACTCACTTCCCAGCGCCCTGAGTCAGACTCTGAAATAAGTAAATGCTTATGGTTTGAGTAAGCAACCTTGAAAAAACCTTTAACCTTTCATGTTGTAAGTTAGCATAAACCCCACAGCAATGTGCTATCCAGAGAGAGCTTCATAATGAATTTACACTTAGTTGCAGTCTCAGGGTAATTCAGACTAATTTTCTTATTATATTTAGAGTCCTTTTATTCTTCCCTTAGTCACATTTTAAGAATTATACATTCGAACTTCCGCTTGTAACAGAACATGACTCATGTTATCAAGAAATACTAAAAAAGCTTATCTTTATTTTCCTTATTTCTTCCAGGAAGACACAAAGCGCTATATTCAAATAAATTTAGATCTTCTTGAAAAAATAAATTAAGCCCAACATTTTGTGGCTAGAAAAATCTTTTCTGTAACAAGTAATTCTCCCTGAACATGTGAGATTTAGAATATACATGCTCCAAAAAGAATGTACTGTAAAGTCCCATAGAAATAATGGGAAAAGTATTTTCTCAGTTTCCACAGGTGTATTTTTTTCTTGTTCATTTCTTTTCCTATAGTGGCTGTCACCATCCTACTGAAGACTTCAGTACCACAATGTCCAGAAAGAATTCAAGCCAACTCCATGGAGTACAGACTATCGATATGTTATAAGTTTACATAAAACACACAAGTATAACACCATGTAAAATTTCTCAGATACATGAGAGCGTTGAGCTTTCTATGTCACCCTATCAAGCAAGTTTGTAGAGGTCAGGAGGGATGTCTTAGGCATGTGGGCTTTTCATCAGGCTATAAACTTTAGCCATCCATTTCTACATCAAGTTCAACAACGTATATGCTACCGAATTCTGATCTCATACATTAATTTGTGTTTAGAGGCTTCAGATGACATAAAATTGGTCATCAGCATGGGTAGTTATTTCAGAATAGTTTATCCAAAATACCATAATCATTCATTCCACATATTTTCATGTTCTATGTTAGGTAAGTAGTAAGACAAAAAATAAGTCCTTTGATCCATATGTCTAAGCAGGGCAAGAACAGCTTTGCCAACCTGGTGAGGTCTTTAAATTGTTTTCTCAAGAGACTGCAGCCCAAGCCAGAGGAGAAGTGGAGGAACTGAGGACACTGAGGAAGTGTCCAGACTGAGGAAGCTCTTGCACTTCTTTGTGAAAAAGGTACCACTGGGAGTCCACCTCAACTGTTTGTGCACGAACTCACACAGCATAGAAAACAAACTGGAAGAATCAGTTTGCTGTTGCATTTGCACAGATAAAGTTTCTTTGGAGCTGCAGAAATTCAGTGGGATTACCCACATGACTTGAGTTCTGCTGGTGATACACAAAGGCTTTTCAGAAAAGAAACATCAGGAAGGGAAGGAGGGACTGGAGTTCATGAAGCTTTGTCTTGAAAGGGGTGACAAGCTAATCCACAGCTTATGGGAAAGGGTCACAAGACAAGTGTCTTACAGATCACTTGATCCCAGAAGGAAAGAAATTAAGCACTCTCTAGACAGATGGAAGAAACCTCATGATCATATGTCCCACCTGGTAGTTATGGGAATTTTAACCACTTGAAATCTCCTGGAAGGGCATAGGGCTAACTGTAAGAGGTTCAGGAAAGCTTGTGGGTGTGTTGAAGATAACTTCTTGACATAAGTGTTCAAAGAGCCTTCTGCTTGCTACTGCTTCACGGAGAAGGAAGAAGTGGTTAAGGATGTGAATGTCTAGTGTAGCCTTGGCAGAAGTGACCTTGAGACTGCCTAGTTCAAGATCCTGTGGGATGTGAGCCAGGCAAATAGCAAAATCTCAGTCCAGGATGCCAGAAGACCAAATTTCTTCTTGTTGAGGAATGTGGTTTGCAGCTTCTTATGGAAGATTGCCCTGGATGACAAAATGGCACAGGGTAGCCGGTCATCTTCACAGAACAGGCTCTTCAAGCCACACATACAGAAAGGTGAGCACTCATGGCAGGGACTGTCATGGATGAACTATACAGTGAAAAGGTGCAAACCGCTTTCCATATACAGAGGTGCAAACAATGATGTGCTACCCTGGGGGAACACACAAACGTTACTTGAGTTTGCAGGGCTGGAGTTAGGAAAGCCAAAGCACAACTGGAGCTGAAACTAGTAAGGGATATGAAGGGCAATGAAAAAGACTTCCGTAAGTACACTAGGAGCAAAAGAGAGGGTTAGGAAAATTAAGAATCCTGCTTAGTGGGGTGGGAGACCTTGCAACCATGCACATGGAAAATGCTAAAGTAATTTGTGGTTTTTCTCCAGTTTCTCTTGGTGAAGACTGCACTCAGGCCTCCCAGGCCCCTGAGCCCAGTGGCATGTTCCACGGTAATGTCACGGGTAAGACCAAGCACAGCCCATCCTGTAGTGGATCTGGATGCTGGGGATAATTTAAGCATCTGTGAGAACTGAGCTTGTACCTCAACTGATGGTCCCCTCCACTTGCTCGCTTGCTGCCCCCAGCACTACAGTTGCAAGGTCCTGACTGCCAGTTCCCTCAAGGGTGTCACTGCTGGCACATGAAGGCTGGGCAAAAAGTAGTGGGGTTTTTGCTATGCAGTTGCCTGCAGGCACCGGCTCAAGCGTCACTGGCCACTGTCCCTGGACTTGCCCCACCACTCGTCCCCATGCAGTTCTATAGTTTCTTGTATCTTCCCCACTGCCAGCGTTTTTCCTCCAGCCAGTGCATTCACCTTACTCTGTCTGAGACACCTTCCTTCTAAGATTTTTTTCTTTTGAGACCCTACTTCTTATCTGGGAACCCTTATTTGCAGCCCCCAGGTCTCCCAATCTAAATACTCAGTGTGCAGAAACACAGCTCATGGTCAGCCTCCTAACTGCTGATTCTGTCTTGTGTCTCTTTATCAGTTGGGACATGCAGGATGTGCCTAGATGTTACCAAAATTTACCACCAGTTCATACTGGTTGTATGGCAGGCTTCTGCTTTGAGAGTTCAGAATTCCAATTTCAGATATTCACTGCCCATCTTCCTCACTCTCTGTTACCTGTCACCTCTCAGTGTCCACAGTTTAAGGGTATTTCACACCTTTGACAGTTAGAAAAGCATTACCTAGAGTACAGAAACACTGAGATAGGAACCACATAATTAAATTAGACATATACAGCAATGAGCCTGGAAAGGTGCCAGGGAAATGACTGATAACGCTGCAGGGCCTATCTCTATTATTTTTATAATAGAATGGCAACTGGAAGAGTATCCCATTGACTGGAAAACAGTAAACGTAACACTCTCTTCAAGGGGGAGCTGGGGAACTACTAGTTGACTAGCTGACTAGTCAGCTTCGTCTCAGTTGCTGGGATGACCACTGAGCAAATACTCCTGGAAACCACATCCAGGATTTTAAGGACAAGACAGTGTTACAGAACAGCCAGCATGAATTTATTAAGAGGAAATTGCACCTGAGGAAGCTGACGTCATTCCGTAATGACATGACTTCCTCAGTGGATAAAGGGAAAGCAGTTGATGTTGTTTATCTTGACTTGAACAAGGCATACAGGATGGTGTCTATAGCATTTCAATAACCCTGAAAGCAGTGACAAGTATCCTGGGAAGACTATAGGGACTCTTCCAGGTTGTGTAGGGTTGGGGTCAGGAAGGCTAAGGTGTGGCTGGGGCTGATCTTGGCAAGGGACATGAAGAATAATAAGAAGGGATTCTATGGGTATGTAAACCAGAAAAGGAAGGTCTAAGAAAGCATACCTTCCCTGATGAGCAAGACTGGCAAACTAGTAACAACAGATGAGGAGAAGGCTGAGGTACTCAGCAATGTTATTGCCTGCTTCAGCGGAAACCTCTCTTCCCACACATCTCAAGTGGATGGACTGCAAGGGAGAGATTGGGGGAGCAAAGTCCCTTCTGCTGTAAGAGAAGGTCAGTTTCAGCACCACCTGAGGAACCTGAACAGACAGAATTCTATGGGACCTGACAAGATGCATCCCAGAGTCCTGAGGGAATTGACTGATGTAGTTGCTAAGCCACTCACCATGATATTTGAAAAGTCATGACAGTGAGGTGAAGTTCACGATGATTGTAAAAATGGAAACACTGCACTCATTTTTAAAAAGGGTAGAAAAGAGGACCCTGGGAACTATCTATCTGTGAGCCTCACCCCTGTGCCTGGGAAGATCATGGAACAGATCCTCCTAGAAGCTATGCTAAAGACATAGAGGACAGGGAGGTAATTCGAGAAAAACAGAATAGCTTCATCAAGGAAATGTTCACGATCAGGTTGGACGGGGCTCTGAACAACCTGATCTAGTTGAACATGTCCCTGCTCATTGGAGGGGGGCTGGACTACATGGCCTTTAAAAGTCCCTTCCAGTCCAAACCATTCTATGATTCTGTGATTCTATAAAATTAAGAGACGCAGAATGAGTAAGTGGAAGGCAAAATATATCCATCTATGGAGACATCCAGATCTCAAAGGACAAGGCCCTGAGCAATTTCAGCTAAACCGAAGTAGGCAGTTGGAATGTAAGATTGGATTAGGTGACCTCCAGAGGTTTCTTCCAACCTACAATATTCTATGAGTCTGTGATATCTTTGTTTTTCCTCTCACAGCAATTTAATTTCCAGAATTCATCAATGCTGGCGAGTTGGTTGAGTTCCTTGCTGCCCACAGGCATTGTGTTGCTAATCCTAGTTTTCATAACAGTGAGTCTGCATGCATGATTTTCTCTTCTAGCCCGGAGGACACATCTTTTCCAGGGTTTTCAAACCTTTGTTAAATTATCCATTGAATTTCTGTAAAGTGCTGCTAGAAATGGAAGATCTATATAATCTGAACATAAATAAATATCTGCCTAAATAATAATATAAAATACAGACATGAGTCAGGACAATTTTTAAAACAATCACGATAACTGTCATACAAATAAACACAGTCTATCACAGGAAGATATTAGTTTAACACTACATTACACTTACACAAACATTAAGGAAGTCAGAAACAATGAGATTATTCTCAGAACAGCAGTTTCCAAACAAAGTCCACAGACCAAGAAAGACAAGGTGCTCACAGGCTGATAACAGGAATCTTCTGTTCTTCCAAAGCTCAGTAAGGATCTGAGGATACCATAGAAGAGGCATACTCATTCTTTTCTTTCAATAAGTGTGAGTTCTTGACCAGTTATTATGTAGCAGGAAATAGCGTCCTCCCCCTGACCCAAACCAGGTTGACCCCAAACCCCCAAACCCCAAACACTTGAGGGAATTCTTCGTATGTGTAAAATTAATCATCATAAAATCACAGAATCATAGAATGGTTTGGACTGGAAGGGACCTTTAAAGGCCATGTAGTTCACCCCCCCCTGCAGTAAGCAGGGACGTGTTCAACTAGATCAGGTTGCTCAGAGCCCCCTCCGACCTGACCTTGAATGTTTCCAGGGACAGGGCATCTACCACCTCTGTGGGCAACCTGCTCCAGTGTTTCACTGTAAAAAAATTCTTCCTTATATCTCGTCTAAATCTACCCTCTTTTGGTTTAAAACCATTATCCCTTGTCCTATTGCAACAGGCCCTACTAAAATGTTTGTCCCCATCTGTCTTACAAGCCCTGTTTAAGTATAGGAAGGCTGCAATGAGGTCTCCCTGGAGCCTTCTCTTCTCCAGGCAGAACAATTCCAACTCTCTCAGCCTGTCCTTATAGGAGAGGTTCTTCAGCCCTCTAACAATTTTCATGGCCCTCCTCTGGATCTGCTCCAAAAGGTCCATGTCTTTTCTGTGCTAAAGCTTCAGAGCTGGATACAGTACTCCAGGTGAGGTCTCACGAGAGCAGAGTAGAGGGACAGAATCACGTGCCTCAACCTGCTGGCCGTGCTTCTTTTGATGCATCCCAGGACATGGTCGGCTTTCTGGTCTGCGAGGGCACATTGTTGGCTCATGTCCAGCTTTTCATCCACCAACTCATAATGAAAAAACGTATTTCCTTTTCATTCTGAACTTTTTTTTGCCCGTGCCCTGTGTGTACCTTATGACTAATAAGTAATTGCTTTGAATTAGAATTGAAATAGAAGAGTAAATAGGATGTGTTTGACTGGGAAGCAAAAGATAATTTTAAACAGTGACTTTATTGAAAGTATGGTTCTTAATTGATGTTTTCTTAACCGTGTATGTTTTACTTTTTCTCATCTTTTCTTTTTTTACATAACATTGACAGAAAATACAATTTTTCAGTATTAATTTTTTTCCCCAAAAAAGTTCAGTTCATGACTAACCATAAAAAAAATCTAATCTGCTTGTTAAGGCTTTTATATTTCAACTTATATCAAAGTCACTGAATGGATTATTTCTGTAGGGGCAATGTTTTGGGTTTTTGGGTTGTTTGTGGTTTTTTTTATACATTTCTGTATAGTTTCACACATTGTTCCAGGATGAATACAAGAAGGAAAAAAAAAGAAAAAATTACCAAAAAAACCCCAACCCAAACAAACAAAAACCTGCTTCCTCTGAGAACACAGTATGACCTGAATAAATAGAAAAGGTTCTGTGTATTATTTTAGTGAGGTCTAAAATGATACAATCAAGAAAGCATCAGAGAGTAGTTGGTATGGTAATGAAGATGCCTCTGCTGACTCATTGAATAAATGTATAGAACGTAAACCATGTCTAAACCCAAGTGAAAATCAAAATAACTGCTTCATTTCACAGTCTGTCTGTCTGAATATCTATTTATTTATAATAGGCTCATGTTCTTATCACAAACCCTGCTATCGTCTAGGTAGCTGGTAGGAAAAATACCATCAAAGTGAAACTTCAACAACAGATAAATATTTCTGAAAGTTTTTGCAGGAAAAGATTTTCCTTTTTAGTCACTAAATTTACAGCAGATTGGAATCTGATTTCAGCTGCAATTTCCACACAAAAAGGAGAAAAATTATGGAAGTCTTCTCCCTGCCATTTACTGGCCCTTCTTTATCCAACGACTGGTGAAATGAAATATGTCTCATACTGGATTACACAAACCATAAGCTAAGCTGGAATGGGCTGTTGGGAAGGATGGTGTTGTTTTGTTTCTTAAGTAAATAGTGGCAATGGCAAACACATAGTAATAATTTTTAGACAGATTTTTTATGCTTACATGTAACCACAACTTTCAACTGCCCTTTAGATTTTTGTTATGTACAATGTCACCCAAAGGGCCACACATACAAAATTCATATCATACTGGGGATGATTGTTTCCTTCACACAGCTTTATTTCGTGCATATAGGTTAGGATGCTTGTCATTCAGAATGTCTGGAATATATTTTTTCCTGCTAGAAAATGGTTATGAATCAAAACTGCACAGAATGAACAGCTCTCTAAACATCTGTAAAAATGCACTATATTTCTGTGGAACCAACCATGGTCAATGCCCTCTTATAATTGCTCCCAAAGTAAAAGTAAGTCAGAGTAAAGCTCCCATTGACTAAAATGAGAGAAAATAAATCATTCCTAGTTCTCTTTTCTTATGTGAAAATATAAAAAAATACCCATATCATTTAATGATTTTTATTTCAGCAATATCTATTTATCTTCCAAACAAAAAAGCTGGTTAGCTCTAAAATAACTCATGTTCAAGCAGTGTGGATCTTCCTGTTCAGTGAACTAGCTATATAAAGGTTTAACTGCTGTTTAGTACTTTATTTCTTGCATCATCCATGTGAGCTAGTAGAAAGGTACTCGCACTTCTACAACTGAGATCCCAAATTACAATGGTTTGATTTTTTGCAGCCATCCATGATATATTTGACAATTGTTCTGTCATCACCAGACTTCCTTAAGTTAAGTAAGCTCAGTGTTTAACTTTCAGTGTTTCATCTGGATCCTCTACTTAGAGGATCCTCATCTGGATCCTCTATTTAGCATCCTTCTTAAATTGCAAAACCTGAAATTTCATGCAGTACTTTAGCTTTAGCCATAACAATAGTTAAAGTTGAAAAAATAGCTTGCTATCTTAGAGACAGTATTCTTCCCTAAGTGCAACCAGCTGCTCTGCAACCTCTGATTCAGGTTGAGTTTATGTTTTATTTAAATCCCTCAGATATTCTCTGTGAAATGGCTATTACCAACTTGTTCTCCATCCTATGTCTGTGTTCACTTAAGCAACCAAAACTTTGTAATTTGTTAATGGCTGGAGCCTGAAACTTTACTTGGGCTTGTAAGCTCCCCCAGTGTAGCTTGATTTGTGAATTTAATTAACAGTTTGCATTCCATCTTTCAGAGTACTAATGAAGAATATTGAATAACAGTACTCGCTACACACTTCTGTTTTGATTATGAACCACTGATAATTAATCTCTGCAAAAGGGTTTCTAGCCAGTGTTATCCATAATGTATTCTGCACTGGGCTCTCCAAGGTCATCTGTCAGAATGTAAAGTCTGAAACTGTTAAAACCATGACACAAGTCAGGATATCACACCTACTGCTTCTCCCCTATCCACAAAGAATTTTACCTTGACACAGAAAGAAATCAGACTTATCTCATGCAATATGTTCTTTGTAACAACATGTTACCGGTCACTCTTCTTTTTCCCACCCTTATTGGATGCATTTCAACATGTTTTTATTTGTAGGTATAAGCAAATAAGTTCCAGCATCATTTTGGGAAGTGTAATCAGGAAGACAGGTCTACAGTTTATCAGTTCCTCATTTTCAGAGATATCATTATCTTTCACAATTTTGTCGATGTTTACTCTTCTAACTATGACTCTCAATAGTGTCCACTGAAGTTTTTTAAAGCTTATGTTTAGCTGGCTATGTATGAGTTGTGATAACCCAGATACAAATTTATCTGTGATACAAGGAAAGATAGATTTTTTTTGTAGACCTATAACTCTCTCTTCCTCTCACCAAATTCAGACTAGCACTGTAGACAGGCTGCCTTCTCTCCAGTTTTCTTCCATTTTTGGAGAATGGAGGTGAGTAATTGAAAAAAAAAGAGCTGATAGAAAGCCTTCAGAGAAAAAAAAAGTGTACTTTTTGACTGCAAACCCACTGAGAATTCCTATAAGAATATTTTATGAAAATATTTCTCTGAGTTGAAAAAATATTTTTGTCTCAGTAAAATCATTGAATGAAAATGTAAACAAAAAAAAAAAAGAGACAGAGAAAACATAGGTAAAATAAAACATCATCAAGCATCTCTCTTCCTTATACTTACAGTGATCTGAAAAAGAGAGAAGTCCAGTGACTTGCCAAAGGTTGCTTCATATTACTGACAGGCTTCACTGCTACTCGATCCTTCTGCCTCATAGAGAAATGGATATGATTTCTAGTCCTCAGTTACATTACGCAAAGTACACCAATTGAAAACAAAAAAAAATATTTACACCCAAGCATAAGTCCTTTTAAAGTTTTCCTACATAACATCTATTTTAAAACTTTGAAAACAGAAGTTAAAAAGAAAATGTACTGAGCAACTCTAATAATTTACTTCCAAATAGCAGCAACCTGATTTTTTTTTCTTCCAATTGTTGCTGAGTAGTTAGTAAAAAAAAGATCTTTACAGGATTTCTCTACTACTGCTATGAAATTGTGCAATTGTCTTCATTCACTCTCACTAGAACAGCATAGAATGAATGACCTGCTTTGCTTGTCATCTCAAGGTATGCAATGAAGTTTAAGCAATGAAAAAAAGAACTCTTTCTTAATAAAGAATACTTACAGAAAACATTTGTCATGATTCATATTTAATATCCTGTCTAGCTTCAGAAGGTACTGCAATTAAAAGTGCATTAATGGCAATGATTTCTAATTCATGGCATGAGCCTAACAGAGCACAGCAACTGTTAGAATTGATAGACAATTGTTAACTGTCAGAAGATAACATTCTCTTCAATGAGATAAGCTTTGCAATATTAAAACTGAAGTTAGATAAATGTAAAACTGCTTCCAAATATTACTGAAGCAACGAAACTTTTATGATTTTACTTCTGGGGCATATAATTGTAAAACTACACAGAGAAAAACAAGAGTTAGACATGACATGTGAAATTTTTGTCACTTGTGGGTTACCCATTGCAATGGTAAGTTGATAACTGAAGTTCTGAAATATTTTAAATAATGGATATAGATCTCCCTTCTTGAAATATACCAGCCATTTTGTTAAAAAAGAAATGTACAAAAAAAAGGGCAGTGCCCTAAACAGGTGTAAGTTGGAATGAATAAGGCAGGCAGAGCTTGATTCTGGGAACAGATGTAAGGAGGGTCCTATGGAGGGAGACATTCAGGCGACGCAATGGCCTTGTATAGGAGTACAGGAGAAAAGTCGGGATGAGGAGTAAAGATATGAAAGACTAAAAGGCTGAAAGACTATGGTAGCACAAGATAAAGGTAGATATCTATCTCCTATGAATTTTGTTTCCCAAAATGAAAGAAGCAGCACAGAAGTCTTCTAAACAGAGGCTATAAGGGGAAAAACAAACAAAATCCTAGTAGGATTACTGTAAGTGTGATAAACTCACAAAAATGCAAGGATCACATTGCTGTCTTTCCTACTCTTCCTATTTTCTTACTCTAATCCTAGACTTTCCTACTCGTGTACTAAGACTCTTGAAGAGAAAATTTGGAAAAAAACAGTGACCATCCTACAGTCTCAGACAAAGATACACAACTCTTCAAACTAGTTCTAAACAAGGATATTATTATTTATAGAATCATAGAACACCGTGTTGGAAGTGACCTCAAGGATCACCTGGCCCAACCTTTCTTGGCAAAAGCACAGTTTAGACAAGATTGCCCAGCACCCTGTCCAGCTGAATCTTAAAAGTGACTAAAGTTGGGGAATCCACCACTTCCCTGGGGAGATTATTCCAATGGCTGATTGTTCTCATTGCGAAAAATTTTCCTCTTGTGTCCAGTTGTAATGTCCCCTGGAGTAACTTGTACCCATTATCCCCCATCTTCTCCATGTGACTCCCTATAAAAAAGGAGTCTCCATCTTCTTTGTAGCCATGCTTTAAATGTTGGAATAATTATTATTACTCTGTGCTAAAGAAGAGCACGTGGTCTTGAGGCACAGAAAGAAAGTGAATGGAGTAAGCAAGGAGGTGAGGTAGACTGGAAGGGCACACTTGGTTTTACATTCTGCTTCATTCCAAAGAGAGCAATGTACCCCTTACAATTCACATGTGTGGCCTGTGAGAGGGATAGAGAGAAAGAAGAAAGCAAATGTTTTGTACTCAGCAGAATTAGAACTCAGGATTAATTCAAAAGAGAGTTTAAAAGGAATCCATTTGATAAGGATTCTATTGCAGGTCTCAGAAATAATGAGTCAAGTCCCTAATTATCATGAAATATATTTGAAAGGAAAAGGGTTTCCTGGATAATACAAATGTTTTTATGCTTTGTAGGTTTTAACCATGAGACCTGATACAAACCATGGTCCTCAAAGGAGAAATCCACAGGGTAAGTGTTCCCCTCCACCAGTCCTGCATAGTATAGACACACCCTCTGAGTTTATAAAAGCAGAGGTATCGATAGTTACATACCCTGCCTCTTCAAGGTACTCTCCAAGTACTTCCTTGTCTGCAATGGAGAGAAAAAGATTAATAGTCATAAGAATGACATTCAGTTTCACATTCAAAGCTATCCCACTTATTTGGTGTTTGAAGAGTTTGTGGACCAACCAACAGTCTGACTGTAAGATCTGAGTTTACAGTTGAGCTGCTCATCTGCTTCATTGACTTTATAAACAATTATGAATGGTAATTACAAAGGAATTTCAAAATAGTCATTTTCACAATATTTCATTAATATTTATGTTAACATTTACAAAAAAATTTCTGCATTTAGCTTACAACTAATAGTTGCTTATGAACTTCTGAATCTTATTAATACAACATGCATTTAAGTAGTTGTAGAAGGTCGCTATGAAAATTATGAAAATATTCACTCTAAGGGACATTTTGAGATGCAATTCCTTCCTCATGTCTTTTTTTTTTTTTTTGGCTTTTCTCTCTCCCCTCCACTTGCATATACACACATTTCCCTCTCTTACTAAATTAAGCGAGGCAGTAAGTACAGTTCATGCTGCAGCCAATAATTAATAAACAAAGCAATAACTGGCCAGCTTTTTGGGGTGTAAGAAGAAAGAAATCTTAAAAAAGAATACACTAACATTGCTACAATTTTTAAAAAGGAATAGCAAAAAAGGAAAAGGTAAACCAAACAAGCCAGCCTATGAAAAGAAATCACAGATATCCTCAGAATCAGGTCCTGACTGCTGTGAAAAAGGCAACTTCAGCAAAGGGTGGTGCAGCATTTTTTCCCAGCCAGTCCTTCTAGGCAAAAGAGAAAAATGCCTGAGAGTGGATTAAGAGTTTTCAGAAGTGTATCATTTACATTCAGGAATGTTTCTGATCTCGCACCTCTTCCGCCACTTTACCTCTAGGGCTTTGGTTCAGGAGGAGGACTCATAGTGAGATTAAAACATTGTCCCACAGGGGGCAAATTGCTACAGAAATTCAGCAGAAATCCCCTCTTAGTTGCAAACGCCATTCCTGTCTATCTCTTATAGACAAATGAAATACAGATAAAGAAAAGCATAACAGAAAGTGTATTTTAGATCCCAGTATGATAATTTTAAAAGCCATACTTACACTATCTCCCTAAACTGGCAGGATTTATACAAGCTTTAACCTTTATGCAACGGTCTTATTAAATGTACCATCTACTTCAAGCTGCTGTGCCAATAAGAATTAATATTGTATTTGCCTGCTCTGTTGATATAGAGATGAAAGCTGGGCATGATTTGTATAACAGATTAGTTTGGAGTAATCTTTCAAAAGATATTCTCAATTTGGATAATCATCAAGATATCACAAAAAGCGTTTCTTTCTGTCTAAATGAAGAAGATGATTATGAAAGTAGCTCATACATATAAGCAAGCATCCTGTGAAAAGTGATTCAGACTTTGTGATTTAAAAATCAGATACAGTAATGAAGAAGAATTACATTACCAACATTTCATAACCAGTACTGTGTCACTGTTACCGACTTGGTGTACTAGCAACTAAGCATATTCTGTGGAAACAATGTTTAACAGCTAATGACTTTCTGGTATAGCCTGAAATCAGTAAATAATAAGCAACACCCAGTAAACAGGAGACTTCATTTTTAAAATACTTTGGCCCTAACCTATGAAAAAACTAAAAATAGTTACATTTTTAATAAGTAAAGACAAGGAGATTATTCTCATCCAGTGGGTAGTAGATCCATGCATCTCCTTGATGAAGTATGTTCAGGATGCAAAATGTTCATGTGTTCAAAAGGAGACTGAACAAATGCTTAGAAATGACTGCTAACCCATTAAGAGTTACTAAACTAAGCTAGGAATAGTTGAACCTGGAGGAAGCATCATATATGATTGTACTGTTTTTACTCTTCTGTATATGCCTGACTATGTGTACTACTTCACATTTCCCATCAGCACCTCCTAGCAATGTAAATATTTCAACCCTGCAGCTGAGATTAAGCCTGGTAAAACCACCTTCCTGGGTGTAAAGCATCTACCCTACCAGGCAGATAAACAATTTCCCTGTAAAATAGGGCCATAATTTCAAGGCAGGATTTGGACACAAGTTGGAAGAGAGAGGACCATGTCTTATTTGGTGGCCTTCTATGATGGCATTACAGTGTTGGTGGATAAGGGGAGAGCAAAATACATCCTCTATCTGGACATGTGCAAAGAATTTGACACCGTCCCGCACAACATCCTGGTCTCTAAATTGGAGAGACATGGATTTGATGGGTGGAACACCCAGCAGAGGAGGAACTGGCTGGTTAGTCACGCTCAAAGGGTTCTGGTCAATGACTCCATGTCCAAGTGGCAAGCAGTGACAAGTGGCATTCCTCAGGGGTCGGCACTGGGACTGGTATTATTTAACATCTTTGTTAGTGACATGGATATTGGGATTGAGTGCACCCTCAGCAAGTTTGCTGAGGTCACCAAGCTGTGTGGAGCAGTCAACATGCTGGAGGGAAGGGATGCCACCCAGAGGGACCTGGACAGGCTTGAAAAGTGGGCCCATGCAAACCTCATGAAGTTCAACAAGGCCAAGTGCAAGGTCCTGCACACGGGTCAGGACAATGTCAAGCACAAATACAGGCTCAGTGGAGAACGGATTGGGAGCAGCCCTGAAGAGAAGGACCTGGTGGTGCTGATTGAGGAGAAGCTCAACATAAGCCAGCAATGCTCAATCACAGCCCAGAACGCCAACCATATCCTGGGCTGCATTAGAAGTGTGGCCAGCAGGTCAAGGGAAGTGATTCTTCCCCTCACTGGTGAGACCACACCTAGAGTACTGTGTTCAGCTCTGGAGCCCTCAGCACAGCAAAGACAGGGACCTGTTGGAGTGGGTCCAGAGGAGGGCCTCAAAGATGATCAGAGGGTTGGAGCACCTGTGCTATGATGACAGGCTGAGAGAGTTGGGGTTCCTCAGCCTGGAGGAGAGAAGACTCTGGGGAGACCTTATTGCGGCCTTCCAGTATCTGAAGGGTGCTTACAAGAAAGCCGGAGAGAGACTTTTTACAAGGGCATGTAGTGATAGGACAAAGGGCAATGGCTTCAAACTGGAAGAGGGGAGATTTAGAATAGATATTAGAAAGAATTTTTTCACTATGAGGGTGGTAAGGGACATGTTGCCCACGGAGGTTGTGGATGCCCCACCCCTGGAAGTGTTCAAGGCCAGGTTGGATGGGGCTTTGAGCAACCTGGTCTAGTGGGAGGTGTCCCTGCCCATGGCAGGGGGTTTGGAATTAGAAGATCTTTAAGGTCCATTCCAACTTAAACCATTCTATGTTGCTATGATTTGTGAGACAGGACTTCTGACAACCGTGCCAGAGACAACCCCAAACACAGTCCTGCACAAATGATGCAACCAAGATTTCTGTATTTAAAGAAATTCCAGAGTTCAGCACACTTAAAAAGTGAGGACCGAACTTTACCAGGGAAAACTACAATCCTGATCTTGGAGTGCCTCTTGACAGCTGAAGGCATGACTCAGGACAAGAGAGATCATTGGTCTGAACTCACTCAGAAGTCCCATTCTGTAACAGCACACTATTACACCAAGCACAGAAGTGTGAAGATGCAAGATGTATATAAGCATATATATACACATACATAAGTATATATATATGCAAGTATATAAGAAAGGACATTAGGCAAAACAATGAGCTTGGGCTTTCTGAACATAAGGACTTTTTTTCAAAACAATAATACATCTTAACTGGGGGCAGTAGCAGCTTCTTTCACTAATCTGTGTTCTGTGTAACTGCTACAGCTATTAACTGTAAGGTATTAGCAACTACAATTTTAATCAGTGTTCTTTTATAAACACTACAAATTACTGTCCTTTCTGTAGGAAAAGCAGGGCTCATGGAAGAGGCAGAAAGGCTTATTCCTCTTTTACCTGGATACTTCTGAAAATACACAGTCTTTTCTATGCAAAGAGCTTCAAGAGTTCCTTCAAAGAAAAGGAACCAACATTTGAAAGGTCTCTAACATTGGTGGTCCATGGACTGCAGTATCAGAAATGTAGCCCTGTGATGTTTTATGAGGGACCTTACAGCAAGCTTTACTCAAGGAGGTTCTGAAACAATATTCAAAAGTTATAGTTGCAGATAGACCCCAGAAACAAATGTAAAGTTCCCTATATGTGTACACATAGTATACAAAAAATGAACTAATACTGTGAAATAGAAATGGAAGAAATATTATTTGCCTATTTTCTCATCCTCTATAATAGATACAACAGTGCATTGGAAGTGTATGTCTTAGTAACTAAAGTTTCTAGAACACAGCCAGTCTTCTCCAGTGGAATTCTACTTACACTACAGTAACTGCTTTTAACTCTACTTAAATGTACACTACAACACACAGTACAATCTCTCACTGATCATGTATTTTCCTAAATCACAGTATTGCAACATGCAAAAAATCCACATTGGATGTGAAATGATCTGTCAGAAAGCTCCTTCTATTAAAGAGATGTATTTCTTTATGAGATTAGCTCTGCCTTTAAACATTATCCTTCTCCTACATTTGTCTCTCTACAAATATTAAATTTCGTTATAGTATTTCTGTCATCTTGGTGAAAAAGACAGCTGGAAAGCAGGGTCAGTGCAGATCTTATAAAAAAAATCCATGGAAAGTAATTTTTTTCAAAGAAAGAAACATTAGAAAATTACCCAGAGGAAGTAACTGATCCTCTGAGCTGGTAATGGACTAATTTTAAACAGGTTAAACAAATCCTTCCATTTTGGGAAGGAAAATAACGTAGCCAATATTGAAACAACATTTGAAGTATTCCTTGATGCTTTTCGTATCAACACAAGGCCTTTTACTTTCACTTTGAAAAAGTTAAACTAGATCTGTGATACATAAAGAGAGAGCAAGAGAGAGATGTGGCTACGAAGGTGCAAGCAGACAGCTATACCAAAATTACTACACCAACAAATGCTGCAATACATTTGCAGATAATTACTCTTTAAATATATATACATCAAAGAGAGCAAGAACAATTTGTTTGCAAAGGCAGGGTACTGAAGCATAAGGAAAACTTCTTAGAATTGGCATTGATACATGTTTTTACAGACTTCCAGCAGAATGTAAAAGGCACAGGACAGGGACATCATTCCAAACCCATAATGAATTTTCTTGTTGCTTATGCCCACAGTTAGCTGAAAACTAATGAAGTACCAGGATTCTGTAACAGCCTCCAGCACCTTTCCTTGTCTCTTTCTGATGTGGAAGGTTTCTTTCACAATGAGATAATTAATCAGGTCTCCAAGTACTAACATAATTTTACGGTTCCTGCAAAATTATAAGCTACACATCTATCCACTGAATCCTAAACCTTTTAATCCTTTTACTCATCAGTTTCCTGCTGATACAAATTAAAATATAAAGAAATCCAATCTCCTTGTAAGTTCCCTGTTTTGAGCTTCTCTAGCAACACACTGACATTGAAGGGGATCAGCAAAGCGTTCCCTGAGCATGGAAGGTCTCACCCCATCTCTGTACAAGCAGGCAGAGGCAAAAAGGAACATGCCCAGGTTTCCAGTATTCCCCAGCTAGCACGAGTGCTTTGGAGGAAAATCGTTAATTAGCAGAGATCCCCAGGTGACAGCAGTCTGTACCAAAGAACGGTGGAGGAGTGAGGAGCTTCTTTACAGGTTGCTTTTCTTCTTTTATTCTGTCCATAGGCTGGGTCTTGGCAAAACACAGTTTGGGCAATGAGGTTTCACAAACAGCTGTGTGTTTCCACAGGTTCCTCAGTTTTTGCAATCAATGTCAGGAAGCAAAAAACATCAGTAAATTGGGATACAACTATCTCTAGATAATACATTGAACACAAAGTAGCCCAGAAGTTACAGTGTTTGCTTCTGACTCAAAACACTCCTTTTCAACCCTTTCATACACTTTCTACATATGAGCTTAGGCTGGTATCTCTTTGCAGGTCAGCTTTCTATACTAAAGGGAGAACATAACCACCATTGCTCATGGAATTTTGATACTGGAATGATACTGAAGCAAATTCTTTAATAAATTTCTTTCCCAAAGCAGGATTTATCTCCAGATTTTTGTTCTTAAAACATCTGCACAGATGTGCTGATGCCATTAGGACAGGACCTTAGAAACGCGACTTCAGGCTGTGTACTCTGAAGGTTTCAGACTAGAATGGATGATTAAAATTTCACTTCTGACTATGGTAAGTTAGTGAATCTCATTGGAGTTCTGTAGCTCTAAAACACCAGGAACAGAAGAAATCCCAGCATTTCTTAATCAAGATATTAATAATTTGTCACTTTTTTATTCTGTACTTACTCCCTTTTTCATCTGCTGTTCACTTGGCAGGTGTCAGAAAACACCCATCTGTACTGTTCATCACACATCCTGTCTTTCAGTCCAACACTGATAAAATCATTCCATGCCAAACTTCAACCTAACTGGCCATTTTTAATAAAATTCAAGTTGTGTGTATCTGCCTGCCATTTTTTTTTTTTTTTTAGGAATTATTACAGGCATTTTCACTCTACTACAAGGTTTATATCAGAAAGTTATTGATTTATTGTCAACATATCCAATCCCATGTCGATGGCTTCTGTAAACACTTTCTTCCCTTTCTAACGTGTCCAACCTGGAAATAATGAGCAATCCACATCATCCTCAAGCCTCTTTTGACCTGAAGTACGGTACAATAACGTCTGGGTGGGCAACTTACAATATTTAACTCTCTTTGTTGCTAAGGGTTTCTTTTGTAATTAACATCCTCTGTGGCCTGTTCCTGAGGAGAACAACCAGCCATTTCATCACTCACAGATGAGAGGACATCTCTGGGTCCATTTCTTATATGCCTATCTTAATCAATAAGGTTAATATGACGTGCTAAAATTACACTTTGACTGCCTTTAGTCCCTTTCAAGCTTCAATAAATAAAATCTTCTAAAAGTTCAAAACAAGACAAAAAAAAACCCTTGAAACTTAGGCTGAAACTTCCTGAAGTTCTCAAGTAATTATAGAGGCCAAAAATCACCAAATTAAACCAAGAACCGTACACAGGCTCGTTTAGGAAGATTTTATTGTTACGGTTAAGTGAGTGGGATTATAGCTGAAAACTTGTGGAAGCAATTATTTAGCCTAAATGGCTAATGTTACTTAAGAATTCCAGTGCCACATTCATTCAGTCCTTAACTACACTCCACTGACAGTTAAAAGCAAAAAAAAATCCCCTTTCCCTTTCTCTTCTTCTACCCTTCACTCCTATCGCTCCTTCTTCCTGACCTACCTATGACAGAAAATTTGCAAGAATATTTGTGAAAGATGCAAAAAGAAAAGATGTCTTTAGATTCCTATCAAGGTTTAGCAAGTTTCTTCTTATTGTTAAAACTTAAGAATGCTAAGCGCCTAATTTACAAATATACTTAATGTAAAATCTATGAGAGCCTAAACATCTTTTGAAAAACTGATATTAAGCTGCCTTTGAAAAGACAACACGTTCAAAAATAATCCTGGTTTCAACTGGTATAGAGTTAATTTTCTTCCTAGTAGCTGCTATAATGTTGTGTTTTGGATTTAGGATGAGAATAACGTTGATAACACACTGATGTTTCAGTTGTTGCTGAGCAGTGCTTACACTAAGTCAAGGATAGCTTCTCATAATGCCCTGCCAGCAAGAAGGCTGGGAGCACACAAGAAGTTGGGAGGGGAAATGGCCAGGACAGCTGACCCCACCTGACATAAGGGATATTCCATACCATATGGTGTCATGCTTAGCATATAAAGATGGGGAGAGCTGGCCAGGCTGTGGCAACCACTGTTTGAGGACTGGCTGGGCATTGGTTGGTGGGTGGTGAGAAATTGCATTATGCACCACTTGTTTTGTATATTCTTTTATCATTATTGTTATTTTCCCTTCCTTTTCTGTCCTATTAAACTGTCCTTATCTCAACCCATGGGTTTTACCTTTTTTCCAATTCTCTCACCTATCCCACTAGGGGGTGAATGAGTGAGCAAATGGCTGTATGGTGTTCAGCTGCTGGCCAGGTTAAACCACAACAGTCTTAAAAAAAAGTTATGCTTCACCTATTTTTAGCCTATTAACTAGCTGTTTATTATGATTGAGGTGTCAGAAATAAAAGATACTCAATCTAATTGATGATTCTGAAGATAATGGTAAACTTCATATAAGCGTAACTGTTATAAGGAGTAACTTAGTGCATTAGTTTATTCCCTTCCCTTCCCTTCCCTTCCCTTCCCTTCCCTTCCCTT
>VUYV01000023.1:1862289-1956767 GCA_008711295.1 Anarhynchus alexandrinus | reverse complement strand
TTTTTTTTTTTTTTCCTTTTCTTTTCCCCTCTCAATTCTGTTGTGTTCAGAATGGCAAAAGCTTGAACATTTAGAGATTTGGAGCTTTTTACTAAACTAGCTTATGTATGTGCAAAACTTCTTGATCAGCTTTGAGTCATGTATCTACATAAGCCAGCATGTCAATATAGAATCATAGAATCATAGAATTGCTGAGGTTGGAAGGGACCTTTAAGATCATCAAGTCCAACCATTAACCTACCCTGACAAAACCACTTCTAAACCATGTCCCCAAGTACCACATCTACCCTTTTTTTAAACACCTCCAGGTATGGTGAATCCACCACCTCCCTGGGCAGCCTATTTCAATGTTTAATAACCCTTTCAGCGAAAAAAATGTTCCTAATATCTAATCTAAACCTCCCCTGACATAACTTGAACCCGTTTCCTCTCGTCCTATCACTTGTCACTAGGGAGAAGAGGTCAGCCCCCACCTCTCTGCAACCTCCTTTCAGGTAGTTGTAGAGGGTGATAAGGTCTCCCCTCAGCCTCCTTTTCTCCAGGCTAAACAACCCCAGTTCCTTCAGTTGTTCCTCATAAGACTTGTCCTCCAGATGTCCAGCAAAACCTTGTGAAACCTGTGGTAATTGTGTTTACCTTTCAATAATTCTAAATTGACATGAGGAAGTAGGAAGGACTATACTATAATTCTGAAATATGCCTGCTTTTTCATGCTAACTTTCATAGCACTGTATGATCACAAAACAAATCATTAGGAGAAAAAGAAATCAGAAACAAATTTTTCAATTAATCAGATGGACATATCATGTTTGATTTTTTTTAGAATTCAAGTAATTTTCTGGAGCTGAGAATGACTGAAAAAAGAAATATCTTTGCTAAATAGGAAAAGCTAGATAAATGTATATATTTTTCATACTTGCATAGGACTGCCAAAAGAATGCATAGCTCTAGTTATTTATGGTGTCTCAGAGACACTGTCTCAAAATAAGAAGCAGCAACATAGGAGAAGCATCACTGACCTTTAACGCCCCTATCCAATAAGAATACATTTTTAAACATTTATCCTTCCTGATTAAGCCCAATGATTCTGACAGCTGAGAGTTCAAGGCAAGCATGTATCAGACACAACATCAAAAAGCAGCAGTTACAGCCTACCAAAGTTACCTCATTGTCATGCAGAGCCTAATTAGAAGATTAGATTTAGCAAAAGGCATCCAAGGTGCAGGCACAAAAAGGCCAGCTCTGTGTGAAATTGCTTTTCCTGGCACAGGCGATTCTCTAAGCATGGAGCTGGTGACACTCTGCAAACCAGCAGGTAGCTGTAGGGGGACTTTTTTCAACTGCAGAACAAAAGATGTGTTCTTTACCTGCAGTGCCTTTGCTTGATAGTATTGCAATTTCATTATCTTTTTTAGAGTGATGACTAAATTTAAACTCCCCAACTATAATTAGGAAAACTTAGAGTAATGAAGAAGTTAGACACTGTAAGTTCCACACTGAGACTCTTCCTGAAAGAAAAAAAATGACCCAGTGCCAGTGTTACAATTGCAGTTTACTTTTAAATAGTGCGGAGAAAGGCAGGTTAGACTCATCCATTAGGTTTTTAGAAGCTGTAGACTTGAGTCATCCTGTGCCTGTGTGAAAAACACTAGGGGAACATTTGATGAGCATGGAAGGGTCACAATGTTTTCTATGCACTGTAACTGGAGAAGATTTTCACTACAGAAAGAAGCATGATTTTAAATCAAAGAACTACATCAATGTATACACTTAGTAATTTGGAGGATATGTTTTGGGAAAACTGCTATTCATGCTCAGTGCACTCCCATTCTATTCTCAAGGGTAGGGCTCCTGCTGAGGTTGTATATCTTGTTACACCCTCTCAGGGGGTGGTCAATTGCTGTTTGGAACAAGAAAGAACACAGCAGCATTTCTAAACAGAAAGCAACTAAACCAAAAGTATGTAGCATTTTGAGTGACTAGTTTAAAAACACAAAATGCATCAGCTATGTTCAAATACAATGATTTTTCAGCAAGACATTAAAAATACTCATCTTTGATGTATCCCAAGAACATTTTTAAAAGTTTTTCGTCCAGCATTGGAAGCATGCCAGAGAAAACAAGCAGTTGATGATCTCCTGAACAGTGGTAGGAGCATGTCAAATCCAAGAGCGGGCTGAAATATGGGCCCAAACAGGTATGAGTGAGACTGTTTTCCCCAGGAAATATGTGTACATTGTCATGTAATGAAGCAGCTGAAATGTGCACAGTTTACCATAAACAGGGTTTTGATGCTGCTCTAAGCAGACAACAGCTCCAGAGAGAGTGAGGTGCATCTAGGAGAGAGTATCATGCAAGACATGAGGAGCAAAGAGGAGAAAGCAGTGGCAGGAAAGAGGAGACAATAGGGTTTTGTGGAAGAGTAGGTAGATGATTATTGCTAAGAAGTCTACAAGAAGTGCTGTACTTGGCTGGTTTGAAACTGGTATAAACAAAACCAAAGCAACTATTCAGAATATGAAAGTTAACCATCAGAAATCATTACGTCTTTGCTGCCAAATGTTTGATAGTACATGAGACCAATCAAATAGGAACAATTAATATAAAAATACCATTGGCATAAGATAAGGACACAAAGAAGTTTCACAGTTATGTGTATAAGGTTTCCCTATCAATAAAGAACTAACAAATAATAAAGAATTAAAGATGGGAAAAAGGTATTACAAACATTTGGCAGTCATAGAAGTCTCAGTAATACTGTTGTAAACAGACTTTAAAAGGTTTCAGCGTTAACTAAGGAAAAATCCAGGCTGATCCCTGGTTCAAAGGTGAGATTAAATTTATGATTCTCTTTAAATACAAGTTTCTCACTCTGAACATGACCTGTGTCATAGATTTTTAATGTTTTTACTATCAAAGTTAAACATATACTAGCATGTCGTCTGTGATCTGTGTCACCATTTGACTCCACTAAAATTAGAAATAACTTGAAATAAAGATGTCTTTTCTCAATCAGCAAGTACAACATACAGAACCAATGTTTTGAAGCGTGCGTCTTCATAATTAAACTGGTTTTATTATTTAACAAGTTATTTGCTTTAAATTGTAGGTATTCCTAACACCTGTAGGTGTGTTATTACCATGTTAACCTAATTAACACATCATTCTGTTCAACTTAAGAAAAAAGTCTTTGTACAAATATTTTGTCTAAAATATTTAAATTTGCTATTACTAGCTCTGAAGACAGAGGATGGTGTCATTCACATTAGTGTGAAAGAATTAAAGTTTTTCATGCTTTGGAGAGCACCACTAATGCATGGTCAGTGAAACCATTAGGAACTTCTTGATAAAATTTTCTTAGCAGACACGGGCTAATAAAACCATGTACTTTAATAGTTTATTCTTTAAAGAGTAGAAACATACCACAAAAGTCACTGGCACAGACCCTTTGCAGGGTTATACAAAATGAGATTCTGAAAAATCTTAGCATGGATCCAAATTCTTTTACTGTAGTGTTCAAATGAGCCACAAGGTCATAAGCTAACCTGTGAAGTACTTGTAAAAGGACCACAGTACTTGTATTCAGATGTATGCTGTAACCATTAAAAACTGAAAAAATTAACCATTAAAAATACTGAATTTCAAATATAGGTATCTTAGTCAAGGAAATTCAGGATGCTTTTCATAATAAGTGAATATCCTCTCTATGAAAAAATGGTTTAAAAAGTACGGCTAAGTTACTTTTTCAAGTAACTTGTATTTTGTCATAAGAGGAGAATAAAAGGGAAAAATGTCAGAGCTGGCCCATCAGCCTAATCCTAATGAACTCAAAAACCTAATTACATCAAGCTAATTGTACAGAACAGAGCACGCAGGACCAAAAGTTTTTCAAAAGGTTATTTTTTCAAAGGCAAACTATTGAGAAACAGCTCCTAATTTTCATTCTTCTCCTTCTTACCCTGAAGGTCTATGTGAATCTCACATTTGCATTTATAACTGAGAAAATGAAGTGAGTTGTAGGAGAAATGTTTTGCTTTCCTATAAAGCACGAGGGGTATGTTATATTTCTGAAACCTGGAGCTGAATTAGTCGTTTGAGATTCTGCAATTTTTACGTAATGAACAATTGATTAGCATAATTACAGTGGCAGATCTTGGGAAAATAGAAATCACCATCTCATATCATATTGATGATATGTCTAATCCAGTAGCATACCTCTGACGGTAGACAGCGTTTGTATGTGACTAAAGGAAGTGCAGGACAGTGCTTATGGGATTACTGGTTACAGCTGCATGGGTACTCCAGCTCTGCTGGAAGTTATACCCCTGAAGTAAAACAGTTCTGAACTTCTCTGATCTCCTCCCTTACCCCTTCAAGCTAATGCTGATGTTTTCATCTTTAAAAAGATTTTCAGTCCTTGATTTTGATCCCAATAAGCCCTTAGCCACAGTCATTACTAGTCTTAATGAATTAGTTCCACAAGCTGATTTCATACTTATGCAAGAAGATACTTCCTTTTCCCTGCTTTAAAGGTGTAGACTTATATTTCCACAGTGTACCCCTTTCTTGACTTCTAATGACATTTAGAAGAAGCAGCCAATATACTGCTTGTCTGACTGAACACCAATCTTACGTGATATGAAACAGATACTGTCTTCTTCATCCATGATCCCTTTCCCTATTTCCACAAGCAGTTCAAGGGGACACCCCAAAAAAACCCATCTGCATTAGGGATTGGCTGCAAGTCATTCTAGGCCACACATGCACTTGCCTCCTCTTGAAGGCGTTAAATAAACATTTACAATTCCTACACCTTAAACTGCTGGAAAAGTTTTCTCCAACCAGAGAAGGAAGGCAGCTAAATCATCACCAATGGTGTTGTGACAGATGTACATTTGATTTGGTTCCCAACTTGCCTCATGTTTATTTAACAGAAGCAAGTCAGGTCCCTGTGGACGGAGGGTAAGAATCTCTGTCTTGGGTAATTTGTTCAGTGGAAAGAAGCTTGCAAAGGCTTTAATGCATGACAAAGAGGGAAATCAAAGTGTAGAGCTTGGAACCTAAAACTTGTTCAGGAAATGGAGAAAGACCCACACTGGTACAGAGGGAAACTTCTGAAGGAATCAGAATTTATTACAGCTCAGGAATTGACTAAGTTATTGGAAACCAAACAATTGCAAAAGTGAGAGCTGACAGATAGAAATTGCATATAAATGTTTATGCTGTGCCTTTGCCAAGTATTAAGGTTTTTCCTTCATTTAAAAGCTGGTAGCACTAATTCAGAATTTTGTTAAAATGTAGCTTTGCTTTCCATTTAAGAAACCTCTCAGTCTTTTGAGTGAATATCATTGTGTATCATAAAAGGAGAAGGTGTAGGACCACCTACTTGAAAGTTCTAAGTGTTTTGACATCCCACCACAGGTGCAAAAAACAAATTAAACTACATACCTTTTTTTTTTTTTTTTAACATTCATCAGATTTACTGGATGACCTTACAAAGCAATATCATCATAAATCCATTTGTCCATCTTCTAAATCAGCTGATGTACATGGTCTTCTTGTCATGGGTGAGGTTCTGTGTTTTAGAGCAAAGAAATGATGTGAGTGAAAAGTCTGAGCTTTACTTTTCTTTCTGGTTTTGCCCTCAAAGTCAGAATGGAAGTGGACAGACATGCCAGGAGTGGTATTCTCTCCACTGACAAATGGTGATTGACATAGCATTTCAGTGATGTGTACAAGTTCACTTTGCTACTTATGTCCACAGGGTATCTTAATTGCTTTCTTGTAGAAGCTAGTGTATTTAATTTTTTTTTTTTTAATTTAAATCTACCAAACAGCTGAAAGAGGTTATTTTTTTAGCATGGTTATAGCAAATATCACCAAGCAATGATGACGTAGGAACTTTTGAAAAGCAAGCCATGCATTTATGGGTTTTGCCTAGCATATACTGAAGTTAAAGTAAAGTAAATCACTTGAGTGGGACAGAATTGGAGTTCAGACATTCAATATGAGAACAAATGTTGATATTAAGTCATCTGTATTTTGAAAATTGTAAAGTTCGGGGTTGGGGGTTTGGTAATATATACATTAGCATTACTTCTTTGTAGTACTTACATCTGAAAAGTCAAAAGTTAGTTCAAAAGGATTTAATTCAATTCCTCTTCACCTCTGAAGATATGTATTAACTTGAGAAAGAAGGTACTTATCAGAACTAACAGTACCGATCAGGTGCTATTTCTGAAGATTTTAAAAAATGAAGTGGTATCAAAACCAGAGTAGAAAAATTGTGTACATATTGTGGACTATTTAAATAAATCTGATAACTTTTTTTTTAAAACTAAATTTAGTTTTCTTTGGCAACCTACAGTTTGATCGATCATGAGCGTACAAACATTTATTTTCAGAACAGGAATTTACTGTTTACTAATATCTTACCAATTTTTACAGATATATATCCTGGAAACAGGTAAGCAAAGATGCAGTGTAGAAGACTGTTACAGCTGTTCTCAGAATTTTTGGAAACAACACATTGTAAATTCAAAGCATTGTAAACTTCTTCACTTTGGCTAAAAGAGAAGTGAAAAAAGAAAAATCTACTGAAGCTTCTTTTATGCACATATGAGGTATTTGTAAACCAAGCAAAATAAATGTTGCAACATAATGATCTAGTGTATGAAAAATGCAATAGAAAGTTTAGCCATGGCAGTTTATTTTCCTAAAGACAAAACAGTCATCACTCACAATGGGTTTCTTTTTCTGCTAGTGTAGCGTGTTTTTTTTCGGAGGGTGAGGCACATACTGGAGATTGCCTGCAATTTTGTTAGCACTCTATATTCCTCTAGCATGTTAATTTAGTTTTGTAGCATTTCTGCCATGTCTTGATCAGAGCTTGCAAGCCACACCAAATTTTATATCCCAAATCACACATATTCATTCTGAAACTATTTATCACCTAGGCAGTTCTTCAGGTCCTGCTTCATATACCTGAATACCTTTCAGAGTTTTCACATTTAGACTGAGAACATCCTTTTAAATACAAATGATTAAATAAACAAACAGATTTTGAAACAGAATTACTTTATTAAAAGTGACTCGGGGATACAGCATCAGAGTTGGGCATGAAATCCAGAGCGGCTAAGTCCCAGGCTGATAAATGAATTCTAAGACATACCTGTAAAAGAAAAAAAAAAATGATGAGAAATGTTAGCTCTATTATAATATGCTTAACTGACTTATGTTGAGATTACACAATCAGAGGTTAGAGGGAAATGTGTATATTTTATTTTACAAAACAATACAAGTATTAGTACTCGGAAGTAATAGAATTTACTGAATTTTAAAATTCAGTAGCTTAAACCTGGGAACCAATCCAAAGAACATTAAAAAGAAAAGTTAGGAGAGAAGAGCATGATTTAATATGTAGTATCCATATAACCAATTCCCCAGACAGCTCAGCAGAAAACTATGAAGAAACCATAGATTTTTATGTGTGGCACAAATCCAACAATGGATAGATTGTTTTCAGGTTTGTTTCTTGTTGTTTATAAAAAAGAAAGCAAATGTCAAACTTGAAAAAGAACAGAAAACCAGTCATGCTGTCAACGTACCAGTCCATCAGGGCTGGTATCCTGTGTTTGAAATTGTCCAGCAGAAGAGTGGTTTGGAAAACAGAGCTGTTAACACTTCCTCAGAAAACCCGCTCATCCTCCAACAGTTTGAGTTTCAAGAACTTCCCTGACACTGAATATTTATCAACATTAAATTTTCTGTTCTTGCCATAAGAATAGACCTGCTACCACATACACTTGAAGTATTTCTGACACAATGGCTAGTGAATAATACAGTGTCCTGACATTTTCTCTACTTCCAAATGAAGTACTTTTAAAACTGGTTACAAATCCACTCAAATAACCTTGACAGTGTTTTCATCATATGAAAGAAAGTAGGATTAATGTAGAAAGCTGCATATCTGTTTTCCTGTTCACATGTTTTTAATGTGAGAGTTATAAACAATAATTGTCCAATAAGGAAATAGAAATGTACCTTTAAATAGGAAAAATGCAGGTTCAAACTTTGTTTTGGTGTCAGACTTGAAACATGGGATCAAATCTAGTGATATTTCAGTGGAATTAAGTCAATTCATGCTACAGAAGAATCTGGTTTATAGATAGCAAAACTTTCTGCCATGTTATATGCTGGTGTGAAGAGAACTTTGAAGCTGATATTCTGAAAAGCCTTCTTAACTTGAAATTACAGGGATTTCAAAACATTTTAACAAGAAAAAAGTATTTGTTTATATCCCAAGGACTTTTCCTCAGCAAACTGAATATTTCCACAAGAATGTCAGTTAGCTGCTCTGGAATTTTTGCAGTTGTCTCTCCCCATGCCCCGGTTTTCTCCTTCTTTTGTTAGAAGGCCTCATTTTTCTGTGTCCTGTAATGGCTCATGTAATGCAGCAAAAAGAAGTAGGTTTTTCTAACTTTTTCTTTCTTTTTTTTTTTTTCAAACTTTTGATACTTTTGAAGGTATGATCCTTAACTAAACACTTTTTCTGTTAATCTCTGTGTTATTAGACCCAGCATACTGCCATCAAAACAGCTCTGAAATACTGAACCATTTAAACAAATAGGAGTTTTGTTTTCTCTCTGTAGCACTGTTGTCCTTGAGAAAAGGAAGCAAAGAGAGAAATAGAATGGCTTTAGCAATAAATTACGTTTTCTCAGTTTCTTGTTCTTTGGTAGAAAAACATGGTTTGGGATTAGTGACCACTGCCATGTGGTGGTGCGCCAGCGCCCTTTCCATCTTTCTCTGCACTCATGGTATTGCAGAAATCTGCACTGGACTTCCCCAGGAACGAGAAATGAAACAGGCAAGAAGTACAAGCAAATGTGCTCATTTAATGACTTGGACTGGTGTGAAAAGAAAGCTCTGGTCATAATGATTAATGTGGGCTTGACCAACAGACATGCTAACAAGTGTATGTAGGGAGAGGGAAGGTCAAAAAAGATCCAGTTAGTCTGCAGGAAGCTCATACAGATATGCCGTAGATGAACATTTAGTTGCTCACTATATACACATGATGCCACATTAAAAAAATGTAGCAGTTTTAAATGCCTGTTTCATCTTGCTCCATGTATTACCTATTTTAAAGATAAGGTTTTAACTATGTTACTATTTTTTTCTATACTACTTAACAATGAGATGTGATGGGATTCCAGGGAGCATAAAATTTTGTTGCTAAAGAAAACTCAATTTAAAAAGGTTACAAAGTATGTCTCTGCTTCTCAATTTTTCTCTTTTTTTTTTTTTGTCCTTAATTAGAAGTCTATCTGCATAATATTTCCTGATTTTGACAATATTTTGCATAGAAATAAATATAAATTAATTATATCTGCAAACATAATAGATGGTCAGCCATTTTGCTATCTTGTACTGGTAGTGTTGAATCTCACAGAGAAGCAGAATAAAAGGTCTCTTTATTTATAGAAGACTTCCATCACAAAGATCTCCAATGGTATGAGATGATCACTTCAACACTTTCATGTTTTTAACTTTCAAATATTTTGATTTTCTTCTTAGTATGAGTCAGGTCTAGAAGAGCTAGACAAAAAAAAAAGTGAAGAGTGAAAAAAGTTCTCCCCTATGCCAGAAATAAATAATGCCTATTTACTGCATTTAATATTAATCTCTCTAACTCCTAGGCATGGGGGGAAGGAAGAGTGCTAAGAAATTGGATGATCACAGAAAAGACAGTTCCAAGAGCTGGGCTCCTTTTACTGCTGTAGTGGTTACATGCATATATAATAGAATCACAGAATCATAGAATAGTGTGTACTGGAAGGGGCCTTTAAAGGCCATGGAGTCCACCCCTCCCTGCAGTGGGCAGGGACATGTTCAACTAGATCAGGTTGCTCAGAGCCCTGTCCAACCTGACCTTGAGTGTTTCCAGGGATGGGCAACTACAACCTTTCTGGGCAACCTGTTCCAGAGTTTCACCACCCTCACTGTAAAAAATTTCTTCCTTACATCCAGTCTTAATCTACCCTCTTTTGGTTTAAAACCATTACCCCTTGTCCTATCACAATGGGCCCACTTCTCAAGCCTGTCCAGGTCCCTCTGGATGGCATTCTGGCTCTCAGGCGTGTCAACCACACCACTCAGCTTGGTGTCCTCTGCAAACTTGCTGAGGGTGCACTTGATCTCACTGTCTATGCCATTGATGAAGATATTAAACAGTACAGGTCCTAGTACAGACCTCTATACATACTTATACTTTTAAAAGCATTTAGAATTTTTTAAAATTTCCCCCCTTTACATACTATCTTTCAAAAAAAATAGACTACTCTCTCCCACAATTTTTTTTTCTTTTCTCATCATATTTAGGGCAAAGAGATTCAATCCATATTTTCATGATACTGTATGTGCAAACCATACAATGCCCTGATTCTGGGCATACTTGTACATAATTTATTCAGAAATCCCTCCATGAAGGTCTACCATTAACCTGGTATGAATTTAGGATCAAGAAAGTGAACATCCAGGCAGGCCATTGATCATAACAGCAAAACAGATATCTGTGAATAGTTGTAGAGAAGCATAGTGAGACACTGCAGCAACACTACCAAGTTTTCTCCTTTGTCCTTTAGGGAGGCAGGATGGCAAACTAAGGCTATCTAAAGAACACATTTCTATGTAGTGAGTCAGAAAAGCTGAATGCAGTATGGAAATGGTGGTAAAGCACAGCAAAAGACTAAATAAAGGCAGAAGCAGAGAAAATGCAGTACCCATTGACACCTATCTCACAATGGTATTACTTCTGTTATGCTAACATCAACATTCATTGAAATCAATGAACAGCAAACTGCTTTGAGTGGCAGCCCACCACACTACAACTATTTTATGGTTTGCTGTAATGTCATTTTGCAACATAAAAGTCTTTAAAACCTCTAAATGTGAATACAACTGACTGAGCCTGATAATACCAATGAGAAAGCCTTATCCCACATTTGCAAGGGTGATGTTGCTATTGAGTTCATTTCTAAAACCTCAACTCATTTGGTAAGAAGTATTAAAAGAAGATCAAAAAATGTTGAAAAAAATCTGACAAAAATCTTGTTTTAAAAAAATTAGATTATTTTTGTATATAACAAACGGTTAAAGGAGTGTAGAAAGAATCACGCGCAGGAAATTCCAGCAAAGGGGGAGATGAATTTATTTAAAACTTCAGTTCTTTCTGTAAGAAAACATTAGCTGAAAGCAAGCGAGGAACAAGTGTCATAGTCAGGAATTCCACAAAATATCTTACTTCTGGCAGAATTCTGAAACCAAACCAGTAATTTACTGTGGTTCCAAGGTAACATTATCAGTGAAAGTGAAATGTGGAAGACATGTAGACAGGTGTAAGAAAAAAGCCCGACTGTAGCATCCTGTTGAAAAAAACAGTTGAATAAAAAGTTGCACATTGACCTTGCACAGTGATCACCCAAGAAAACAAGCATTATTATAACCAGACCTGTGACAATATTGCAATTCAGCAGTCCCTTAGGAAACTGGCAATATAGCACTTTATCTGTGGTCCTGGGATGTTAAATGTCATCACTGGATTGGGCTGATAGGATTGTCAAAAGCACACAGTGATTAGGATAGAATTCACAAGAGGCTGAGTTTTTTACCCCATGGCTGGGTTTACCCCATGGGTGGTGCAAACTGCAGGCATGTCACAGAGCTTACATAGTTATGTTGCTTACTATGTAGCTTACAACTGTAATCAGTAATTGCTATAGTCAGTAATTGAAAATATATTCTTTCAAAAAGAGTTAGTCAAAGAATATTCTAAAATATTTTTAGAAGTCAAATATTCTAAAAATATTTACAGAATTTAGATGAGTGAAAGGAAAAACATGAAAAGTTGTGGCATAGGTCAGTTCTGGAAAAGTGATGACTTGGTCTAGTTGAAGTGAAATTGAACGTCAGGTACTGAACGTGAAGCATCGCTGCTTGAAAATCTGTAATGTTTTCATAACAGTGGAGAAACCCCAAAATTATCAGCCCCATCAACCTCAGTCCCTTTGATATTCTTAATTCATACCTGTATATGCCTCTCTTGGGGTAGATCTTGGTAGTTAATCAATGCATGACACAAAGACAGCACTTACATAGCTTGATTTTTAAAGTTCTGCTGCTTGTTTATACATACATGTCAGATTCCCATACCTTAAGAAATGGTATACAAATCTTTTGTTCTATTCCATAATTTTCTTTAAGTAGAAATGCTTATCTACAGGAGGGTAACTTGTTTCATTCTTTAGATTTCCAGTACAAAGTACATAGGACAGAAAAAAATTCTATAAGCCAGGCACAGACAGGTGGGCTAAGATTTGGGAGTAGAAAATTTTCTGCATGGTATTTGTGGTTATTTCAGTAGTAGGGCTTATATAGAAATGGAAAAACAGGAAATTACACATATCCCGGGGATATTTAGTCTCTGTGTCAACCCGCTACTGGAGGATGAATTGTAAAATCCTGTTCTGTTAATGTTCAGTATACAGTTAGGAATAACATATAATATATGTACAGCCTCTTCTCATATTCTAGGCAAAGGACTTTTATGCAAATTAAGTTATACTAAATCAAAGGGAAGTGTCCTATGAGACTCTTTTATGCAGCAAAATTAGAGACTTTGAAAGTCTGGAGAACACCTAACGAAGATATTATGTATTCTAGTCATTTGAAAACAATGCAACATCTACATCCCCAAAGGCAATCTGTCAATACAGAATAGAAAGCAGTGAGATCTGAACTGAGTCATCCATTTTAATCAACACCATTCAGGATCACATGTGCCATTTCTCCAAGTGTTATTCTGCCTTATCAGCTGCATGTATGATCCTCAGTTAGACAAAAATAGCTGTGTCTTTCAGGCAAGGCATAAGCATGGAAATTAAAGACATGACCTGTTAGTTTAAATGTAAATAAAGCTGAAGAATGCAATTAAAATAAACATTTTTCACTTAATTTTACTTATTCGCCAGAGCTTCCTTAAAGCAAAGAAAAGGGTGCCTCAAAGTATGTCCAGCCTCAGGGGTCCGACTTTCAAGTCCTTTTTATGTACTATAGGACAGAATTCCTTATCAGAACAAATGAACAGGTATGTTTACATGCATATGATATCTCTAGCTTGCTGTATAGTTTAGCACTTATTTTGACAAGATATGTGTTAAATAAACCTACTATGCACTTCTGATTGAAGGAGAGCAGTTGAGGCAACCAAACTGTCTTATTGAGGATACTTCTTTAGAGCTAAAACAACCTAAGCAGCTTCAGGCAGTTGTTTTATTAAAAGATAATCCATCAGATAAAAAAATAATTTCCCAGACATTATTCATAAAAGCACAGAATCACACAATTATTGAGAGTGAAAGGCACTGGTCTGGAGGTCACCTGTTCCAACCCCCCTGTTCAAACAAGGACATCTAGACCACATTGCCTGGGGCTGTGTCCAGTCAGATTTTTAATATCTTGAAGGATGAAGACTTCACAACTTCTCTGGGCAACCTCTTACAGTGGTCAAACACCTCACAGTAAAAAACTTCTTTTTTCTTATGCCTCGGTGTAGTTTTGTCTATTTGTTTGTGCCCATTACTTTTTGTCCTGTCACTGAGCACCACTGAAAAGAGCTTGTTTCTGTCTTCTTTACACCCTCCCATCAGGTATTTATACAAATGACAAGACCGCCCTGAGCCTTCTCTTCTCCAGGCTGAACAATCCCAGCTCTCAGCTTTTTCTCATAGGAGAGATGCTTCAATCCCTTCACCATTTTTGTGTCCCTTCAATGGACTTGCTCATGTGAGTCCATGTCTTTCTTGTACAGGGAAGCCCAGAACTGGGCCCAGCAATACAGATATGTCTCACCAGGGTTGCTGGTAATGGTCCTCCTGATATAGCCCAAAGGGCTTTTGGCCTTCTCTACTGCAAGGGTGCCTTACTGTCCACCAAGACACCCAGGTCCTTCCCTTCAGAGCTGCTTTCCAGCTGATCAGCTCCCAGCATGTACTGGTCCCTAGAGCTTTCCCTGTCCTATGACAGGAATTGGTATTTCCGTGCATTGAGTTTTATGAGGTTCCTGTCAGCCTGTTTCTCCAGTCTGTTGAGGTCCCTCTGAATGGCAGCAGAAACATCTGCTGTGTCAATCACTCCTCCCAGTCTTGTGGCATATGCAAACTTGTTGAGCGTTCACTCTGCCCTATCATCTGGACAATTAATAAAGATGTTAAACAGTATTGGACCCAGTATCCACCTCTGGAGCACAGCACTGGAGAATGGCCTACATGGACTTCATGCCACTCATCATAACCATTTGAGCCCATTAGCTCTGTCAGTTTCCAGACCACCTCACTCTCCGCTTATCTATCCCGTACTCAAGTGATTTATCTTTAAGGATGTTTGGAATGCAGCCTTGAAAGCTTTGAAAAGACAAGGTAACTAACATCCACTGTTCTCTGCTCATCCATGAAGCCAGTATCTCTTCATAGGGAGCTAGCAGGCATGGTTTCATCCTCATAAATCCATGCCGACTACTCCCAATCACCTTCTTATCCTAATGTGTTTGGAAATAGCTTCCAGAGTTATTTTCTCTGTTGAGGTGAGGCTGATGGGCTTGTAATTTCCCAGGTACTTCTTGATGTTCTTGAAGATAAAGATGACATTTGCTCTCCTTCAATCTTGAGTAACCTTTCCCAGTCTCCATGAACTTTCACAAATAATTGAAAGTGGCTTCACAATGATGTCAACCAACTCCTTCAGCACTCTCAGGTGCATCCTGTCTGCTCCCATAGGCTTGTGTATCACCAGCTGATTTAATTTGTTTCTTAATTTGATTGTCTTCCAAAACTTAAACTGCAGATGGGTTTTGACTTTCCTAATACTGTCTGTACACATGTGAATAGGCCCTGAGCTTTATAAGACGAGGCAAAAATTGGAACTTTAATGAATTATTTTAGAATAACTTAAATCTTTCAAAATATCACTTGGTGAGGGGAAAGTTATAAAATATGGCACAGCTGTTAATTCTGGGTATATGAATCCGTAGTAATGAGAAAATCATACCAAATAATATTTTTGCACTATTCAGTTAACATGGCAGCACTACTCACACATAACTGGTGAATGAAAAAAATTTTTCAGAAACAAGAAATCTTGTGAATAAGATTACAAAATCTTTCAGTGTTATTTTAATCCCTTTCCCTGAAGTCTATGACACAGGTAACATCAATGACAACAGAATTAGAACAACAAAGAAAACTTTTGAAATATTTTGGCGTCTTACCATCATGTTTCTCTCGCATACCCTAAAACAAATAAATGAGGCAGCCACAAAATTAGACTATTTTCTTCCTCTTTCTCTTCTGTGTCCTCACTCTTAAAAATTGTAAACATGTCTGCAAAGTAAGAAATACAATTCTCATTAAGGCTGTTCCAATGCCAATGTAAAACTAATCAGCTAAACCAACAGACTGAGAAATTTCTTTCAAAAATCTGATCTTTGACAAAACCCAGGCAATGTATTAGGTGGACTTTATTCTCCTTATGAGCTGCATAATCTTTTATTTCCTTATGTTTCAGCTGATTACACAATGTTAATATAATTTTCCTGAAGCCACAACTCCCTCACATGATAACCTACTTAATAAAAGACTAATGAGTTATTTTATTATGGTTCTGCTGTTACTTCATTATTTTTTTTTTGCAGAACCGCAGCCTCTGTAGTCCTCTGTAAATCAACTGTTACTTTCAATGCTTACAATCAGACCCCTACAAGCCATGAACAGCCTTTGAATTTGCTCCCACCCCCTTTGGCTTTTTTTGGTGTGTGATGTCACAGTATGTGTAAATGTTGTGGAAGTGAACTGAAATATAAGGGCAAGGCTGAAGTACAAGTGTTCAGTGAGTGCAGCCTTTCTGCTTCTGAAGGAGAGTGAGACAGGCATTACCAGATGGGTTTGCTGAATTTGTTTCCTGGTCAGAGGGTTTTCTTATTAGCAGGGAGGGCAGCATCAGAGTTTGTAAGGAAAGGATGTGCAAAACTTGTCAATAACTGGTCTGCTTCAAAAGCCTATTGTTCTAGGGGTTGTCTACCTCTCTATTGGAAGCATGTTTCTTAACATTTTGGGAAAGAGAAACTTCACAGGTACTGTACAAAACCACATTCGCTAGCTATCACTGTTCAGTATTCACTTTCAGTAATGGAGCAAGACCAAGATAACTTAGGTGGACAATATTCTCCTACAATGTTTCACACACAAATTTGCCTACTAACTGTTCAGGAACACAGACTCCTGTCACGTACTCTGGTTTTTTTTCATGTCTCCATTCTGGACCCTGCATTGTCCCATCACAAAATGCTGTTCAGCATCATATTTTACATGAAGGCATTCAGCATTTAAAGTGTATAATATCCGTATCATGCTACTCTGACAGCTCACTCCTTCTATTTTAAAGAAGAAACAATATGCTAACGGGTATCAATGCTATCTCCTCTCTGCTTACACAAATGAATATGTCAACAGATACAGCTATATTAGTTTGTAAAGTACCTCTCGGATGGTTTCTAAATAATCAATTATGTCTACCTAATAATTTCTCCAGTTTTCTCTCTAGCAGGTTGATTCCATGGGTTAGTTCACATAACAAAAATCCATTATTTCTAACCATGTCTTTAGTCCTTCAGCCATTTCATTTAAGGCTTTTGGGTTAAGCTTCTTCATTTTCTTTTTTAGGCATCCTGATCAGCAATGTGCATAACATCAGCAATAGATACGCATGAACTTCAGATTTACAAATTTTCTTTTATGCAAACTCACTTGGTACCAGAATTTTCAGAGATGGATGTTCAAGTTATATTAAATCATTATAATTCCATCACAGTAAAGGTAGCTACAGTGATTTACAGCAGTTGAGGTTCTGGATGTAAATAACAGACAAGTCATTCTTCTGATCTAGTGTTACATTAATATAAATTACATACCTCCTTTGAAATAAGAAATTATAACAGCTTAAAATATACATATGTTAAAAGATGATCAAGTCCCTTAATTTACACCATTGCTGATAAGTGTTCTCTTGCATCTTCTGGGAAGAGGATCAAGATCTCTCTCTTTCTCTCAAATTTGATTTGTTTTACTTTACAGAAAATAATTAAATATTCACTGGCTTGGGTTGCAGTCAATTAACTGTGGTGAAAGAGGTTGTCTTTGTGTATGTTCTTTTATTGACAAAAAGTCCTAGCAATAGAAAGAAATCATAATCCAAAGAAAAGCCAACAAGTTGTTGAAGAAAGCACTAAATTCAGACAATAAAAAAGGGACTCAAATCTCAGTCTCTGTGTTATGGGTGCTTTCCTGGGAGAATGCCTGCTACCTTCTTACTTATACAACAGAGAAGAGCGATGAACTCCGCCAAAGCAAACCCAAATAAAATGAGACTAGGCTTCTAATAATTCATTGTGGGGAGCACAATGGTTGACTTGATGACATAGTGGCCACTTCTTTCAATAAACAATAAAACCTAACATATCAGCATGAAATTTGAGACTCAGAACATATATGAGTCTACATCCATCCCTATGTGGAATAAAACTAAAGGACAGAGTGTTTCAACATAGTTCACAGAACAAGTAATTCCATAAATCTGAGACAGCAGAGTTGTGTTTTTCAAGTTATCTTTTTAAAACTGAAAAATTAAATAAGGTTTTTTTATAAGAACCTGTGGGGAAGTAATTTGGGACTGATGTGGCATCATGACTCTCTTTCTGGTCCATCATCGTATTTATGACCTCCTGAACTGTTTGCATTTTCTCAATTCAGAAAGAGCAATCAGATGTGATAGATTTATTTGGGACTACAGGAATGAGGCAAAAAGGAAATGGAAGAAGAAAAGTCATCCCTGAAAGAGATGGTAGAAGGAAACTCTTCTGTAACATGTTCCCTCTACTGTCAGACAAAATTGCTTCTGCTTATGTGATCAGAGCCCAGACACTTCAAAAAACAAGATTGGCACACAAAACAATTATTTTTGTATCACAGATCTGTTTTCTTACACTCTTTCTATAACATTCAAAATTTTTATGGCCATTGGAAAAACACTTTCTGCAGAGAGGACCAATACGTGACATCTGCTGGTTTTAGCAGAATGTCAGATGCACAATCATCAGGAAACAGTGAAAGACTTGTTTTAGGATTGCTCCTGAAACAGGTGATGAGAAAATTTTAATCACTGTATATTTCCCCCCCCTGCTCTTTTTTTAAGCAGAAACTGAGGCTTAATTGTCCGTTGTATTTATATGGTATTTCTCAATTCTCAAATAAAAGAACAGACTTATTATATTAAATTTTTAACCTGTGTGGCTTAGACTTATCTACAAACTCTTTAAGCTGAATTCTGAATCTTAACTTTGCACAACTATCTTCCTTTGCCACTTCTTCATTTTTCACACAGAGGTCTTTGGGAGGACTTTCCAGGAGATCAGGACGCAAAGTCATGTGTCTGGGAGATGTGTATTGGTCATCACAGAGGTCCAGAGATATTTCCACAAAAACTCAGTGTCCCTGGCTACCTCTCATGTGTTAGTAGATGTTGAAAATATTACCAACTACAAAACTAAGTCTCAAGGGTACTGCACTTTCTTGGCAAACGTTGAAATAGAGTGTTTCTTACTAAAGCTATTTTTATGCTATCCTTTCATTAAAATGAGCCTTTAAGGCCATACTTTAGAAGAATATATATCTGAGTCTTCAAATCCTTAATAGCATTTTACCAGGAACTATATTATCTTTCTGATCTTACAAGATAATGACCTAATTTATATTAACTGGGTATTAGTAAAGTAGGGGATGTTGGTCTCTCTTTGTCCCCCTCTGTATTTTAGCTCTCCAGATGTCTAGCACAGGATCTACCAGAAACAAAAAGTTACTGTTCATTGAAGTTGAGCAAAAATTGAGAGAAATTTTAATAATATTTATACTAGGTACACTAGAATCTTCTCTCACACTGCTATTTTTAATTGCAAAACACTTCTTCCATCCAGCAGTTGTACAGCCAAGGCTTTTAAAAAGATTTCCAGAACTCAAAACAAATGTATATAATTATTACATTGTTTCTTAGAAAGTGCAAATAATTCCTGCTTTGATATATGTTTCCAATTAAGCTTGGAAAATATCCAGCTTTATTTCAAACAGTTCTACCTTTCATTGAAAGCCAAAAAAAGAAAAAAACAAAAACAAACAAACAAACAAAAAAAACCCCAAACAAACCAACAAAAAAAAAAGAAAAAAAAAGGATAATTCAGGAGGTCTCCCTTTCTTAGGTGACAAATGATCACAGTGCGTCATTTAGATACAAAGTGTAATATCACACAAGCATAGTAACTGGAAGGCATTTTTCAAATTGTGCAATTATGAACTCACATTATAAAGGATATACTATCATTACAACTGGAAAAAGATCAGAGTGTGTTTATTATCTCCCTGAAATTAAATTGCACCAGTTGGAAGCTGAGCTGCGTATTACATAATGAAGATAAAGATTACAATGGAAGAGTGTTTTTTGGAATTACAGCAATCTTATAATTGATTTTTAATGAATGTTTACAACTTGACCAAGTAAAAAATTGTGGAACAGGTGCTTATAGGAGCCAATTAATCAACTTTTTCTTACTTTGGTTTCTTTTGTACTTTTCTAGCCATCACTTTTTTGGAAAAAAAAAAAACCAAAAACCAAACAAACGTTAACACTTTAGTAACCTGAACTTCCTCTTAAAATTGAGTCCATCAAATACCACTGAAACTAGAGAGAATTGTCACTGTGTGAAACGTGCAGTGATTGATAAAACAGAAGCTAACCTGCCAAGATAATGAATTAGAAGATATTTTCTTTTTTTCTGTCTCTCTCCTGAAAGCCAGTCCTCAAATTTATTTTTATTTTATTTTATCTGATTCACAAAATTAAACTCCAGTAGCAGTTCTGTTGACTCTGTTGGAAAGAAAGCAAATCTGTTGCACTGTAGAAGACCATTGTAATCCCTGCTGATTTCTGTGTTTTATTTCAAATTTGCAAACACTGTTAAAAATTACTGCAGCATTGTTTGGTTAATATTTCAAATGCGGAAATCTCTATATTTTCTATCCATTACTGAGGATCTATGACTGACAAGACCCTAAAAAATGTTTTGTTTAAAATGTAAATATTAAAAAACATGACTCTGATTTTCATGAAATCCAGTCTGTGAAAAAAACTTTCAAAACAAGTTACTTCCTTTCAAAATTCTGTTTTTTTTCTCAAATTATTTTTGTTAAACAGACAGTTTCATTACTGCACTGAACTAAANAAAAAAAAAAAAAAAAAAAGAAGCTAAAATAGTGTTTCAATAGTTGCTAAGTATCAGCTGCCCTTTATCATTTTTAAAGCAAAATAAACCCCAAATATTTCAAGGCCCAAATTGTGTCATAAAATGTTGGAGTTCACACTGAGAGATGTACCAAGAAATACTGTGAAATAACATACAATCATACACTTCTGAAAGAATACTTTTTCTCTAGAACTTTTGAATTTTTTTATAGAAATTCAAATATTTAGAAGCAATTAAAATTATATGATAATTGGGCTTTTGCCCACGACTTAAAAAAGATGTGTTTTTAAACCATAGAAAAAGTCTCACATAGGATTTTAGTTTACATAGAATAGGTCAAATCAATAGAAATTCCAATATAACAGTGTAAAACTCTAAAGCAGAAATCAACCATCTGAAGTTTTAATAGATAAGGGAATTTTAGATGCAACATATTTTCTTTTGGTGAATTTTCTCTTTTACAGGAGATGTTGGCAGAGCTTTGCATCATTTGCTTCAATATCCTTGAAATGCAGAAGAGATGGTGAAAGCTAAATAAATTATTTTGTAGCAAAAAGAAAATGCTTCAAATAATTTTTTGCTCCAATAATAATTTTTATTTTCTTTGTCTTTCCCAAGAAAAAACACATTTTCAAGATGTCCTGCTACATTTAGTGTAGGTGCATTACCTTTAGAAAGACATTAATGAGTTTAATGTGGCATGGAACAGAGAAAGCATAGTGAGAAAACATATAAATAAAGAACAGCTATACATTTTAAATCTTTCAAGTAGTGGTACAATGTCAGTGCCTTAATACTTTTCGCAAAAAACACTTTTTCCACAAAACTTCCTTTTAGAGTGACACATATTTCAGAGTCTATGTTGTTTACATAATTCCCCTGGTGAGGGATGTCAAGGTCAATAGGAAGAGTTTATTTAGGTACATAGGAGGCAAAAGGAAAATTAGGGAAAATGTGGACCCACTGTTGAATGAGACAGGTGCTGTGGTGACAAATGATGCAGAGAAGGTGGAGATGCTGAATGCCTTCTTCTCTTCTGTCTTTACTGCTCAGGCCAGTCCTCAGGAGTCCCAGACTTTGCAGGTAACAGAGAAAGTCTGGAGGAAGGAAGACTTTCCCTTGATCGAAGAGGAACAAGTCAGAAAACAATTAAGTAAACGGGATACCCTCAAGTCCATGGGTCCTGATGGGATGCACCCATGAATGCTGAGGGAGCTGGCAGAAGTAATTGCTGGGCCACTCTCCATCATCTTTGAAAGGTCCTGGAGAACAGGTGAGGTACCTGGAAACCTAATGTCACACCAGTCTTCAAAAAGGGCAAGAAGGATGACCTGGGAAACTACAGGCCGGTCAGCCTCACCTCCATCCCTAGAAAGATGATGGAACAGCTCATTCTGGGCATCATCTCCAAGCATGTGGAGGAAAAGAAGGTTGTTGGAAGTAGGCAACATGGATTCACCAAGGGAAAGTCATGTCTGACTAATTTGATAGTCTTCTATGATCATGTGACTGGATGGGTGGATGAGTGGAGGGCAGTGGATGTTGTCTACCTTGACTTCGGCAAGGCTTTTGACACTGTCTCCCACATCATCTTCACAGGCAAGCTTAGGAAGTGTGGGTTAGATGAATGGACAATGGGGTGGGTTGAGAACTGGCTGACAGATAGAGCTCAGAGGGTTGTGGTTAGTGGTGCAGTCTAGTTGGAGGTCAGTAACAAGTGGTGTTCCCCAGGGGTCAGTACTGGGTCCAGTCCTGTTCAATATATTCATCAATGATCTGGATGAAGGGACAGAGTGTACGATCAGCAAGTTTGCTGATGACACTAAACTGGGAGGAGTGGCTGACACACTGGAAGGCTATGCTGCTTTACAGCGTGACCTGGACAGGCTGGAGAGTTGGGTGGAGAGGAACCTCATGAAATTCAACAAGGGTAAGTGTAGGGTCCTGCACCTGGGGAGGAATAACCCCATGCATCAGTACAGGTTGGGGACTGACCTCCTGGAGAGCAGCTCTGTGGGAAAGGGACCTGGGAGTCCTGGTGGACAACAGGATGACCATGAACCAGCAATGTGCCCTGGTGGCCAAGAAGGCCAGTGGCATCCTGGGGTGCATCAAGAAGAGGGTGGCCAGCAGGTCGAGGGAGGTCATCCTCCCCCTCCACTCTGCCCTGGTGAGGCCGCATCTGGAGTACTGCGTCCAGTTCTGGGCTCCCCAGTTCAAGAAGGACAGGGATCTGCTGGAGAGGGTCCAGCAAAGGGCTACGAAGATGATTAGGGGATTAGAGCATTTTTCTTATGAGGAAAGGCTTAGAGACTTGGGTCTTTTTAGTCTGGAGAAAAGAAGATTGAGGGGGGGATCTTATTAATGCTTACAAATACTTAAAGGGAGGGTGCCAGGGGGATGGGAACAGTCTTTTTTTCAGTGGTGCCTGGTGATAGGACAAGAGGTAACGGGCACAGACTTGAACATAGGAAGTTCCATCTCAACATGAGGAGGAACTTCTTTCCTTTGAGGGTGGCAGAGCACTGGCACAGGCTGCCCAGAGAGGTTGTGGTCTCCCACTCTGGAGATATTCAAAACCTGCCCGGACACTATCCTGTGCAATCTGCTGTAGGTGAACCTGCTTTAGCAGAGGGATTAGACTAGATGATCTCAAGACATCCCTTCTAACCCTGACCATTTTGTGATTCTGTGAATCTCTCCCTGATTTAATATCTTTTCAGTTACAGAATTCAGTCTTAATTGAGTCCTGCATTGGCAGAGCAGCATCTGTCTGATAATGCACAACTATGTTTGTAAAACTTGCATTCAGCCAATGAGTAATCTGGGTACATATTTCACAATCTTACAGAAGCTTTCTCACTTATTTTTCCCTGGTCTTGAACATGTAAAGGTGACATAGAACTGAGAGAAAAACATTCAGATCTTGCAACAGAACCAGTGTTTGGTTTTTGGCATTCATTCTGATAGGCTTTCTATATGCATTTTCAAAGGTACTTGTTAAATCTAATTAATTTTTGAGAACTCTACACTCCCCAAAGCATCTGATCTGTTTTCCTTCCAAAATGTTACTATGGGTTGACTGTGGCTGGATGTCAGGTGCACCAAACCACTCTGTCACTCCCTCTCCTCTACTGGACAGGGGGACAAAAAATTATAGTGAAACGCTCATGGGTCAAGATAAGGACAGGGAGAGATTGCTCATCAATTACCATCACAGGCAAAACAGATTTGACTCAGGGAAATTAATTTTGTTTATTGACAATCATATCAGAGCTGGGTAATGAGAAATAGAACCAAACCTTACAGTATCTTCTCCGACCTCTCCCTTCTTAACAGGTTCAACTTCACTCCCTGTTTTCTCTACCTCCTCCCACCCTGTCCCCAGGGGGACAGGGAATGGAGCTTGTCATCAGTTCATGAAACATTGTCTCTGCCGCTCCTTCCTCCTCAAGGGGAGGACTCTTCACACTCTTCCCCTGTTCCAGCGCGAGGTCCCTCCCATGGGAGACAGTCCTCCACAAACTTCTCCAACCTGAGTCCTTCCCATGGGCTGCAGTTCTTCATGAACTGCTCCAGCGTGGGCCCTTCCATGGAGTGCAGTCCTTCAGGAATAGACTCCTCCCCACAGGGTCACAAGTCCTGCCAGCAAACCTGCTCCAGCCTCGGCTCCTCTCTCCACAGGCTGCAGCTCCTGCCAGGAGCCTGCTCCAGTGCAGGGTCTCCAAGGGATCACAGCCTCCTTTGGGCACATCCACCTGCTCTGACAAGGAGTACTCTACAGGCTGCAAGTGGATATCTTACCCACCATGGATACCCATGGGCTGCAGGGGAACAGCCTACCTCACCACAGTCTTCACTACAGGCTGCAGGGGAATCTCTGCTTTGATGCCTGGAGCACCTCCTCCCTGTCCCCCCTTCTTTACTCACCTTGATGTCTGCAGAGTTGTTGCTTTCACATATTCTTATTCCTCTCTCTGACTGTTCTTCTGCTGTAGTTTCCCCCCTCCCCCCTTCTTAAGTATGTTGTCACAGAGATGCTACCACTGTCAATGGCTCAGCCTTGGACAGCAGCAGGTCTGTCTTAGAGCCGGCTGGCATTGGCTCTGTCTAGGGGAAGCTCCTGGCCTCTTCTCTCAGAAGCCACCTCTGCAGCCCCACTGCTAACAAAATCTTGCCATGAAAACCCAACACAGCCACTTTAGCTTAGTCTGGGTGTCATCAAAATTTACAACCAGCCCATACTGTTTGCAGTTATCTTCTGCTTGAGAGTCTAAAGTTCAGTTTTGGACCTTCACTCTCACAAACTCCCAATTAGCTGTTAAATTTCACAGTTCAAGCTGGTTTTCTCCTAAAACACACCAATGCAGTACTTTTTTTGTATTATTAAATAATATTATAGATAGTATTTCCTCTCTACGGAGAGCTGGCTGTAGCTCATTTCTGTGCTCACAAGGTGCAAGGATAATAGATTTTTTCATCCATATTCTTTCTGCTTCACTGGGCACTCAGCTTGCAGTATCGCAGGAGCAGGACTGAATGTCTTTCCTAGACTGGGTCTCATTATGAATAGTGATGGCTAGAAGATTACAGCCTCTGCCCTGAGACATAATGAGCAGCACCATCTGACTTTACCATCTGGACTCTAGAAACTTCTGAGAATTTCAGGAAGTGTTTGAAGAAGGAGAGACCTTCCTCCATGCCCAACCTCACCAAACTAATGAATCTAACATGCTTGATAAGTTAATATCATTCTTTATGGTCAATAACCCCCAGGAAAACATAATGTCAGTAGGGCTTACTTTAGTGCCTCGGAGGATTAAAGTCTTGCAATCAGGAGAATTTAACTTTGTGTTTCAGGAGACAAAGAAGAAGAAAGCAAAAGAAATATGTGGTGAAATATAGAAAAGTATTTTTTTCTGTCATGGATTTCCTCATAGAATTTCTGAACCTTAAATGTAGCTTACAGTGTTGGCTGCTGAAGAAATAGTAAGGAAAGAAAGAGGAAAATAACAATTTTGTTAGTAAAACTGTACAAATCTGATAAAAAGTTTGACAGAAAAACAACTGTGCCATCTGAAAATGACATTGTCACTCATCAGCATGAAGTAGTTCCTCCTTAAAATGTAGAAGCCCTCAAAAGCATTTGCTAAAATGAGAGATGTCTATTTCTTGCTGTTATTTTTTTAAGATTAAATAACAATATTTTAAAAAGCCAGCAGTAAGTACACTAAGCAGCTTGCCAAATTACACTAGCTTTTAAAATCATATAAATTGCAAAGGCAGCTGCATGATGTTCTGATTCCATTAAAGTAAGAAATTAATTTTACATGTAACTTCCCAGATGCAGCTCATGACAAGCATGATGTCATTGCAAATTAACTCTATGGAGATATTCTGAGAAGGTTAGAAAAATAAATTATTGCCTAAATACCTCATACCTCATTAAAAATTTCTCTTATTTTTGGTTGGGTCTTTCTTAGTCCGTTCCCTGTATCACTTCTCAGTCATGAAAGAGTAAACAGCAAAACCAGTACAATAGTACCAACAGAAAGGTCCTAAAGACACCAACAATTCCCTCAAAGACCACCCAGAGGGGAAAAAAAAACACAGAAGATCATCATCAATAAATATGTGACAAAAAACCTACAAAATACCAAGAAATGAAGGGTAGAAGAGAAAAAGTAATCCAAATAAGATGCTGCAAATGGAAGAGAAAAAGCCATTTAGAAAAGAAATGCTGAAATACGGGGAATAATCTACAGTCATTTACCAAAAAAAAATCTACCATGATGGAAAACCTCAGCCAGAAAAGAAAAGAAAAAAAAAAAAGGTAACCATGAAAGTAAATAGGTGCCCTGCTAACTGCCAAAGTCCCTCTAAGCCGCCTTTATTTGCTGCAGTGCTGCTTACCAGCTGAGTAAATAGGTGTTCCCACAGCAGCCAAATGGGAGCTATTTGCAGTTACAAACATTTACAAGCTGAAGAACTGTAGCTGTTGTTTCATGTTTCCCTTGCAAACACAAGACTAAAGAAAGAAATCTGAATTTCTTCAAGCAGCTTAATGCTTCAAGGTGTACCATTTGCAAAAGAATGAGGAAGTAAGTGACTTTTTCTGTTTTGTCATTTTACTACTAGCCTCAAGTCCAACAAGGCTACTGAAATTTTGAGAACAAGCACATTTTTTCTCAGTAGAGAATATTTTGATAATCACAATTCTCCTGTGTCACATAGCTCTGATACTGAATCAGATACTGAGTTTCATTTCCCTGGGTGTCAGATTGCCTATTATCTGTACAGGAGTGTGACTCATATGTCAGCTAATTCACTGGCACCAAATCACAAAAATATCTGAAGACAGAGAAACTGGATGGAAGAGCTGAAGATACAGTGGAATTAAACTGTCTTAGCAAATATATACATTGCAGCTGTTGCACTCCAGCTCAGAATCGATGGGGCTTTTTTTTCTGTGTTGGTTACAATCATTTCCCAATGCTTGTTTTTAAGCTTTACCTTCAGATATGGGGCAATCTTGGCATTTCTCTTGCTGGACAAATTTCTGTGGCATCCTCTCCTTGGTGTCTATGGGAAAACATATTTGACACCAGCTGTCCTCTGCTTCATTCTGTGGTACTTTCCACAGGTTGCAGATTGCTGTGGGTCAAGCTGCATCAACCCAAATCACAGTTTGTTCCCTCCTCTTTTGGAGAAAGAATTTGACCCCTACGTTTTCCATACATACCCTTGATCTAATGGAGGAAGGAAAGGGACACCTTTGCCTTAGCAGAACACAAAGGAGCTGGAGACCTGGCCCCTTTTCTCCTCTTTTTGTTTTCCCAACCTGGAAATCACAGCACTAATAAATGGCTCCTTCATTAAATTTAGAAAGATTTCTGTCAGGGAAGAATTTGAGCTGCAATATTTAATATAACAAAAAATTACCTAATCTTGATGCATTCTAAATATGATGTTAACAGTATACACCCAGTTCAACTTTGAGCAATGAGGAGGTGTGCAATGAGGAGTATTTAATCAGTTAATCCATATTCAAAAAACCTTTTTGTGTCTGTGGACATTCCCACTAAAACACATGCTAAAATAGCTCTTCTGATATTCACACTATACTGATGTTTTCACACCTTTTTTTGCTTTCAGAACAGATAATAACCCCAGTTTTAGAGGGCTTTGGAGATCACATATCTGAATTTTCAGCAAGAGCACCATCACTTAACAGCCTACTTTGAATGTATTACTTGCAAGTTTCTGTCTTACCACTGAATACACTGGTAGTTCAGCGCTGTACAATTCTTTCCATGGTTCATCTGTTATTAGCCACAGGCACAGCACAGACATTACCTGCGTGTGTAATGGGCAGAAAAGAAAAACTAAAAAATTCTGCCGTTACTGTTCTCGAGTATCAGTACAGACAAATAAAATTATGTTTCTGATTAACTTGGGCAGTCTTAAAGAAGATGTGAGATGAGAATACATAGACAGAGAAGGTATTCCCCTAGAAAGTAATTTTCTACTTGTTTTGATTTTCATTTATGTTATTTCAGGAATTCTTTTTTTTTTTTTTTCCTCCTATTTGTGTCAAAGTGCTTACTTCAATGATCCGGCCTTGTTCAGCCAGGATTTCATTTTAAAGCTTCATCTTCATGGCTGTAAAAGGTAGCAAAAACCAGCTTGTAATGTCCACAGTATTTCTGAATAATTTTATGTCATAAGTAATTAGAACAGTTTGGGGGAAAAAAACTTTCTTAATATATTTGCATTTCCAAATGAGGTACTCAGCCATTTGTTGCTCTATCATTTTCTGCACATAGAAAATGAATGTACATACTGAAGTTGTAATGAGAGAGGAACAGCATGCAGGATATGCCTCAATTTGTGAGTTGTTATTAAAAATACATGGGGAAACACAGTAACATTAACTGTGAACTGTAAATGATTTTTGAACTAGTGTAACATCAGAAGTAAAGAAAAATAATATAGTGTTAGTATGCATCTTCATTCAAGAACAGAAAGGTCACAGTCTTTTTTTTCTGCTTTTCATAAAGAACTGAACTGAAAATGTCTGGTGCATGGATAATATCTAACAGAAGATAAGAAAGATAAGTATTTATCCTTCAGTGCAGTCTTTCCCATTTAGGATCTTGTTCTTATAATACAATGGCACTAGCAAGAACCACTAAAATTTATATGACAATATGACGTTGAAGTGCTGTATACCAGAATTATGATTAGTTTATTTATTGTATGATCGGTTTATATATTGTAGTTATATTTATCATGTTTGTTTAAATTATGCTTACCTATATGTATATATGAAAACATGATGAAAAAGGTACCATCGAGCTATAGGAGCTGGAAAGTTACCAAATGTATGTACAGTACTGATACTGCATCTATTATGTAGCTATTATCTTAATAACATCACATATACTATATACTATCACATAGTATTAATATACCTACAGCTGCATATACATATTTCCTCAGCTTATACTGTGTTGTTTTCAGTTGATTTTTCTCAGTGTAATTCCCTAGTGTAATTTCCCCACTCAAAGGTGAAAAATATTGGCTTGTCTCCTCTGTTGGTAGATGTACATTTTCTATATGTTTTTGCTTCAATGTTATACTAATCCGTAAGTACAACTTACAGGCTTTTGGGGGTGGAGTTAGATGGGATATTTTCAGTGAAAGAAAGTCAACATTTTTGACTGATCTAAGCAACTCTAACAAATAGGGTACAGTAACACTATAATTACGGATACCCACTTCAAGCACAGAAAGGAAATAAAGTTATTTTACCGGTACAACAAATAAGTAAACTAAAGCTTAGTTAGCTTTGTTAAAAGAATGTTTCCAACAAACAAATGAACATCCATATATTACAGAATATAACAGTATCTTCAATATTAGGTTTAAAATTAATAGGTTCATATTTACGATGCCTATTTTCAGAGCGCCTGCTTTACTCCACAGAAGAAGGAAAAATCGCGTTATGCAGTTGTGAGGAAATATGTGGTGAAGATGTAAAGTGATAAAGTAACAAGATGAAGATTTTATTTGAATAGTGAACAACAACAGAAAAAACTATAAAAGCTGTAACAGATTCAGGAATAAGAACCAACCCCAAACAATATTGACAAGTTAGATGAAAGAGTAGAATATCCTTGCTGGCACAGAAAAATCCAAACTATTTTTTCAGCTACTAGCCCAACAGCTCTCAGGTAATTGTTGCACGTATTGATCTAGTACACAAACACCTCCAAGACATCCTTACAATATCCACACAATCTATTTAAAATATCCATACACCCTACTTAAATATACATATTAAAAATACATTCCGTTAGATTTCTTTAATGGTCTTTACCAGAAAAAGACCAACAGTGCAAAAAGTTCATAGCGTTTATAGCAAAATGTGCACATTCATGCTTAATTAGAATTTTGGTATTCACTGTTGACACGAGCATGAATAATCTCTGGATCTTATTGTCACCATCAATTAATGACCTGGTAAAGCACACAGCATGGTAAGTCATTATTAGCAAATAACTTGGCCAATTACCTTCGCTGCTGCTCCTTCTTTTTTTCATTTTTTTTTTTCTTAACGAGTGAAGTATCTACAAATTCCCTATGATTTGCAGACCATTTATGTCATTCTAATTTTACTGTTGTGTAATGATAACAGTAAAATTACAATGCCAGGACTGCCCCACATCTCGTCAAAATCAACATAATTACCTGTAACACTTAGTTTGGTGAGACTTAGATTTTGTCTACTTAAATCATAAAAAATCCAGTCTCACCGCTAGCAGACCAGAAAATTGGCCAATATGAACAATTGTCAGTTGTTTGAGGGCTAAATTCTACTACCTCAAAAGCTGGGCTTCCAGTAAATGTTTCCAGAATTTGAAGGTGAGTTTGTGCCCGGACCTGTAGGTGACAAATAAAAGAAGGAGAGCAGCAGAGATCTCCTGTTGTCCCTGGGGTGCAGATGTATAAAGCCAGTCACACAATTTTGTCTCCTGCAGGGCAGTTGTCTGGAGGCTGCAAGATATCTCACATCCCCCACTGCCAGTCTGCCCTGCAGTCTGCCCGACCAGCATCAGATGTGAGGGCTCCATGGCTCAGCCACTTTCCAACCCCTTGTTTTCTCATGGGACATTCACTGACTTGGTGCGAGAGTCCTCTGGAAGCACACTGAGTATGAGGGAGTTCACACACCCAGGAGCAAGTTTTTCCAGAAAACAATTTGCAGGTCAGGCCTAGGGCAGGCCGTTTGAGACCCTCATAGCCTTTACAGTACAATGCAGGCCCCTCTGGAAGGACCTCAGAACTTGTGCTCTACCATTTATGTGACTTTTAAAATTTAGGGCAGGAGCCTGACTGATTTTGCTATTTCTCTTCTGTATTCACAGGATGTAGCACCAGTTCAATCTGCAGTAGCAGTATAGTCTGTATGACAAAATGGAAGCTGCATGATATGCACCAGAATATTCCCTCGGGATAGAAAGTCACAGCTAATAATTGCCTCAAATCAGTCAGAATGAGGACACCCTTTTCCTCATAAATGAATCATAGTTTCTGCACACCTCTTTCTCTTGTAAACAAAAGCACCTTTCATTGTATGTCCTACAAACGAGAATGAAAAGCTGGTCCCCTTTTCCTCCCTGCTTGACGCTCTTCCAGGGTAACCCAGTGTGGGACTGGAGGCCTGAGCTTTGCAGTGCTGTTTTCTATGAAACAAAAACATTTTCATTGCGTATGTCATTTCTCCTTACAGATTCCATGGTATGCATCTATTCACAGCTTCAAATTAATTTATCTTATATGTAATTGCATATTTGGACAATATAATTAATATTCCAGAGAAGTACAACAATTTTGGAACACAAATCCACTGCTCAGAGTATGCTTTTCCAAGTTTCCAATAAAAATCTGAGGGTGACAGGGAAAGTTTTCCATATTGCATATTTATTTCCAGCATTCATTTTCATCTTAATTTTCACTGCTCAGTTATAAAACTGAACTCTCACGCATGATAAGAACAGATACTCCCAACAGATGTTGAAAATAAGCACAAAAGCTCTTTTGGATGGGTCACAATTTAGAAACACCATTTTATGGAAGAGGAAGAAGTAGCTGGAAGGAATATTCCTGTAGGAAGCACTGGTAATTTTTTGTGGAAAATAGATACTGTGTGGTTCAGAGATGAAAGGAAAACAGGCTTCTGTTTTTTTTTTAAAGACTGCACTCCATCTTGAAAATAAACATAGCAGGTAAAGATGTTTAACACACACTTTGAATGGTAAGACAAAATCCTGTGTGCTGAGTAGTTTTGGAAGCCTTGCTTCCTATAGCATGATGCAGAAGAAGTATTTGACACAGAAGGTTGGTACTGGAATGAAATACAATCTTATTTTAGGCAATGCCTGGCACCACTCCACCAAGCCCTTTCTGCTTCTTTTTCACAGCCTCTAGGAATTTTTGCAAGCAGCTCTTATAGGGAAGTTAGGTACCTAAGCAGGTACTAATTGAGCATCCTAAGATCCCTTTTAAGTCTTAAAATTATAATGGGACAATTATTCAATAAATAGTCAAAAATCTTACTAATTAGTTAATTAGTTAATTATAGATTAAGATTTTATAATGCAGACATTGCCAAGCTATTTCAAAATATTTTATCTGACTCAGACTTTTTTGAAAACAGCCAATTACATGATTGTAAGGATTAAGGATAATAATTTCAGAAACAAGAAATGTTTCCTCATACCCTTTTAAAGCTCACCACTTGGAAGATTAGGTTATGTATTTGAGAAGACCACCTATTTTTGGTTACAAATCACAATAGGCAGTCTGTTAAGATGCCAAGATCTCAAGAGTGTAAGGAAAGGCAAATGGCATCCTGCACTTACTTGCCAGCCAATGACCAGCACAGCCCATGAGCTGGCTTGGGCTGCCGGGCTCTTCACTAGCGAAAGGTCTTAACTAATCATTAACTAATGATACAGAGAAGGTGGAGTTGCTAAATGCCTTCTTCGCTTCTGTCTTCACTGCTCGGGCCAGTCCTCAGGAGACTCAGACTTTGCAGGTATCAGAGAAAGTCTGGAGGAAGGAAGACTTTCCCTTGGTTGACGAGGAGCAAGTTAGAGATCAGTTAGATAAACTGGATATACACAAATCCATGGGGCCTGATGGGATGCACCCTCGAGTACTGAGGGAGCTGGGGGAAGTCATTGCTAGGCTGCTCTCCATCATCTTTGAAAGGTCCTGGAGAACAGGTGAGGTGCCTGAGGACTGGAGGATAGCCAATGTCACTCCAGTCTTCAAAAAGGGCAAGAAGCATGACCTGGGAAACTACAGGCCGATCAGCCTCACCTCCATCCCTGGAAAGATGATGGAACAGCTTGTGCTGGGTATCATCTCAAAGCACCTGGATGAAAAGAAGGTTATCAGAAGTAGTCAACATGGATTCACTAAGGGGAAGTCGTGTCTGACTAATCTGATAGCATTCTATGATGAAGTGACTAGATGGGTGGATGAGGGGAGGGCAGTGGATGTTGTCTACCTTGACTTCAGCAAGACGTTCAACACTGTCTCCCACATCATCCTCACAGGCAAGCTTAGGAAGTGTGGGTTAGATGAATGGACAATGGGGTGGATTGAGAACTGGCTAACAGACAGAGCTCAGAGGGTTGTGGTTAGTGGTGCAGAGTCTAGTTGGAGGTCAGTAACAAGTGGTCTTCCCCAGGCGTCAGTACTGGGTCCAGTCCTGTTCAATATATTCATCAGTGATCTGGATGAAGGGATAGAGTGTACGATCAGCAAGTTTGCTGATGACACTAAACTGGGAGGAGTGGCTGACACACTGGAAGGCTATGCTGCTTTACAGCGTGACCTGGACAGGCTGGAGAGTTGGGTGGAGAGGAACCTAATGAAATTCAACAAGGGCAAGTGTAGGGTACTGCACCTGGGGAGGAATAACCCCATGCATCAGTACAGGTTGGGGACTGACCTCCTGGAGAGCAGCTCTGTGGGAAAGGGACCTGGGGGTCCTGGTGGACAACAGGATGACCATGAACCAGCAATGTGCCCTGGTGGCCAAGAAGGCCAGTGGCATCCTGGGGTGCATCAAGAAGAGTGTGGCCAGCAGGTCGAGGGAGTCCTCCCCCTCTACTCTGCCCTGGTGAGGCCGCATCTGGAGTACTGCATCCAGTTCTGGGCTCCCCAGTTCAAGAAGCACAGGGATCTGCTGGAGATCCCTTTGGTCCAGCAAAGGGCTACGAAAATGATTAGGGGAGTGGAACATCTCTCATATGAGGAAAGGCTTAGAGACTTGGGTCTCTTTAGTCTAGAGAAAAGAAGATGGAGGGGGGATCTTATTAACGCTTATAGATACTTAAAAGGAGGATGCCAGGGGGATGGGAACAGTCTTTTTTCAGTGGTGCCCATTGATAGGACGAGGGGTAGTGGGCACAAGCTTGAACATAGGAAGTTCCATCTTAACATGAGGAGGAACTTCTTTACCTTGAGGGTAGTGGAGCACTGGAACAGGTTGCCCAGAGAGGTTGTGGAGTCTCCCACTCTGGAGATATTCAAAACCCGCCTGGACGCTGTCCTGTGCAACCTGTTGTAGGTGACCCTGCTCTGGCCGGGGAGTTGGACTAGATGATCTCCAGAGGTCCCTTCCAACCCTGTCTATTCTGTGATTCTGTGATTCTGTGTAAGGAGAGCAGCCCAGTGATTTCTGCCTGCTCTCTGGAAAACCTGTCAAGGTGAACTCTGACAGTGCAGAACTCAGCATCTTCATTAAAGAAGTTGGTCAGAAATTCCACCGGTCTGTCTCACATTTTCTTTTATCACTTGCCCTAACCTCTATATGAGATTACGCCTCATAGCTTTCATCTTCACTCCAAGGAGTGCAGGAATGGTAGATGAAAAGGAAAGGTAACAGGAGGCAATGCCAATAAACAGACAACTGGAGATTCATCACTTGCTAGAAGGTGAGCTGAATCTTCAATTAATAGAAAAAAGTATTGTTAAAACATGGATAGAATTCCAAAAAACATGAATTGGTAATCTCTTCATAAATGATACAGTGCATGTGTTTTCTATATGAAGAGTCTTATGAAAAATTTACAGCTAATACCCGAGCTTCAGAATTCTTACTGCATTGACTAGCTATACAAGTTGTACCCTTAATACCTTTTTCTTACTGGTATATACATTTGTTACAATTAACAACTGCAGACCACAGCCCAAACTGGACTCCACTAGGTAGTCATTGTACACACAAACCTGCTTATGCAAGATGACATGTCAAAAGGAAAAGAGAACACACTAAAATCAAAGCTTTTGCTTAAAATCAAACATGTTCATGATTGAAATGTTAGAATTCTACATTCTGGCACCCTTTTACTAGAATATGTTGTCTCTTTTTCCTACTAATACTGACATCCTATTAAAATTTTGCTTCCAGCTCTTTTTAGCTTTTTTTCCATTGAATGTTAATGAATATTGCAACAAAAAATGTTCTTGCTTTATGAAAACAGACATGGAGCAATCATGGATTTGGTTAAATTTAAGCTTTATTAGGACTTGGACAGAATGACTACTGAAGAGACAGACCTGGAACATACATAATGGACATCATAATGCTTATATATATCTATTGAAAAGTTGACCCAATGTCTTTCAAGTTGGAATGAGAGGTAAAAGTAGGTAAGTTATAGTGTCAGTATGTCTCTGTGAATGAACAGTAGCTATGTTCTCTTGTGCTCCCCATCGTTCTGTTTCCCAAGACATCAGAGCTGAAGACTTCTTAGACCACACATCTTCTGCTCTGCCAACCTTCCTTGCTTTCCTCCACAAGGAAATCTGGGAATAGTTGGGTCGAAGTCAGTTTGTATATCCAAGAGTCAAGCCTGCTCTGCTCAGTATGTAGTCAGTCTTTGCATCCAAGTTTGTTTTGAGCAGCTAGTAATATTACTGCATAAAAAACCCATCATGATTGGACCCTAAATCTGAAATAATACATGAAGATTCTATACGTTTTTCAACTCTTCCTTGTTTCAGGTTCATCAAGCATACACCTTCTATCTCTGCTCATATTTACAAACAACCTAAAGCAAAGGGAAACCAACACAGAAATAATTGCTAGGTATTAGCAATTTTTTTCCCAGATTTTACAGTTTCTTTACTTTGTACTGAACCAAACTGTTATTTTTTTTCTGTAAATTATCAGTTAGGTAGCAATGACAGATGGTATATCCACCTGCTTCTTGTTCCCTTAGTAACATCAATAGTATTATACAACTCTATAAACCAGCTTACACTAAGGGATTGTTGTCATCAGCCATCAATGTTTACAGGGCCAGAATACTAATGAGGTCTTACTATGGACGATAAAACCCTCACTAGATGCTTTCAGTAATGGAGAAATCCCACTTAAAAAAAAAAAGACTATAAGCTAAAGGGAGTGCTTTACCCAGTGCTAATTTTCGGTGTCCAATAAGTGGAATGACAATATGTATGATGTATTCTAGCAACCAGGTCTGTTTCACTTTAATTGCAAACCAGAGACTTTGGACAGTAATGTATTCTCTTTCTGTTTGGCTTTCTTGCTAGATTTTAATGTTAAATACTTTCATGTTTATTTATTCTGATTACCAATACAGATTTATGTACACAGGTTGTCATGTGGGGATTATGTGACTGGCCAGCTAAACATTAAGAAGTCAATTTAACCATCTTGAAACATTATCTTCCCTGAGCCGTTCTAGTTTGCCTCTTGATGAAGTGTCTAGGGTGCAGCACAGGTCAGCACAGCATACAGTAACTCCTTTCTGGCTTTCTCCGCACCTAGTTTTCAAAACTGCGGTGGATTTTGGGGGCAGGATTTATAACATGTTCCTTCTGCTTAAGTATGTGAGTGTCTCTGTCATTGCATAACATCTGCCTTGTTGCTTCTGCACCCTAACCCCTGCCCTCCTGCAAGATAAGGCTGTTCCCCTGCAAGTCTGTCCCAGTGGCCAGCCTGTGTCACCCCACAGCCCCATCATCATGTACCCCCTGCCACCACCTCCTCTTTTTCATCTTCCCAGCATGCAGATTCAAAAACCACTGAGGTCTCCCTGCAATGTGCTTCTGCTTTGCAGAGCACCATGCAGGTTTTACAAAATGACACATTGGTGAGCTGCAAATCAGCCTTCAGAGATTATTAGTCTGCATGCTGCATGTCTGTATGTTTTAGTTAATTGGTGTGACTGCACTTTTGGGTGGAAGTACGTGTCCCCTGCACAACCCCCATTGAACCATGGTGGCTGAGGAATCTCACGATTTTTCTCATCTGCAGCAGCACTCCTGATGCAAGGGAGACCTTCGTCTTTCCTTTCAGAGTATTCATTCTGACCCTTATGGCCTCAACCTGCAGTGTTTTGCTCACAGTCCTTTTGGACTGATGTTAATATTTTTTCTATTGCAATCTGATAGTGGAGAGAACATACCCTGCCCCCAAGAAGGACAACAACAACAAACAAACAAACAAACAAACAAACAAAACCCCAAACTCTCAGAAATGCAACAAGAAAATCATCTTGTAGTGTGTCTGGTACAACAATCAGAAAATCAATTGTGTGCACTGTATATATTTAATTAGAAGGTCTCCGTGATCAGCTGGACACCTTTGCCGTTCAGGGCGTACACCACCACCAACAGTTATCTACACTTCTGGTAGTTTGTGTATAGAATATTAAAGAGACATAATAAAAAAAAAGTTAATTACCTTTCTTCCCTGTATCTACTTCAAAACTTAAGTGGCAACAACAGTTACCAGTAAATTAATCATGCTATGGCATGGCAACACAACTGGAATACTATGGTCTTAGGCAAACAACACCACATGCCCAAACTCTTCCTATAAAATTTCATTCAGTTATGATTTAGTCCACGGTATTTGTCTTACTAGTAGTATTCCACAACTGCACACTTTTATACAAAAAGAAAGAAATGCAAGAAAATGGAGGAAACTATCCATTAAAGGCATTCTTTAGAAATAAAAATGTCCTCAAATAACTGTTATCTTTTTTTGAGAGTTGTTTGTCAGACTTAGTTTCAAACAGGAAAATTTGGTTTTATTAGTTACTCTCCATCACCACAACAAGGACTCTTATGAAGTATCAGGGATAAAGATAAAGGATTTCTCTCATTACATCAAGCAACTGCAAGGAAAGATTTCTATAGCATATAATCTAATAAGCACATTTATTTTTATTTCTCCAAAGTTTATTTCAAGACTAATTTTTTTTAAAAAAAATTAGTCACCAAAAATTAAAAAAAGCACCTTTATTACTCAGACATTGTAAGATATTTTCAAACTGGTTAAATACAGTTTTCTGTCATTAATATTTCTACATTTATGATTGAATCTTACTTATCATCAATAAAGAGATGACAAGGCAACATAGATTATAAGATTTACTGAAAAGATATCTTTTTATCCTCTTGGATCTAACATATTTTTGGACAGAATAAGTCATGACAGAGTGACAAGAACAAAGAAATCATAGTAGAATTTGATTTTAATATCCATCTTTGCTCATGAAAAGATGATTTGCTTTTTTAATACATATATATGTTTTTTGCTTTAATGAAACTCAGCTGTCAGCTCCTGATTGCAAAATCAGTACCACTACCTCTTCATGACAATCTGTTACAATGCATTACAGGCTTACAGTATTTCTATTTTAAATGACATACTGATTAGACCTAGTCAGAATTTCACAACCCTGCAGAAAGTGTTAATTTCTGTCCCTTTCCCCTACAAAAAAGTTCAGTTTCTAACATTTAAAAATATTGCTGTCTTATTTAAACTATTTTTTCTTTCAAATTACCTCACAGATGGGTGAAGGTAAAGCTGTCTTTGGAACTTTATTATAGAAGCAGCCTGTATATCATTAAAAAATAAGCCTGACAAACAAAAAGTTGATCTGTCCTATTGCAGTGAATGTTAACTTATATTCTTTATTTAGTATATTTTGGCCATATGTAAGCTTGCCTTTTTGTGCTTTGAGCAACTCATAGTCCATGTGGATATATGCTGATACTAAACTGGGCTAATAATGCTTTTACAAGCACATATTCTTGAGCTGAGCTCCCGACTATCTTGACTACAGGGATTTTAGTTATCTTAAAACAGAGACAGGACAATCCATATATGCTGAGAATATCTATGAAGAGATTATTACCTCTGCAAGACAGCAAGGATGGTAAAATTTGTTGAAAAGAGAATTTTTATCCTCATCAGCTAACATGCTTAAGGATAGAGGAAGCCATGAAGAATAAAAAAGTCAAAGATTTGATCTCACACAGCTAAAATATTGACAGTGTCACTTGGTAGCATATAGTGTTGTCATCTACCTGTAGACTCCGTGAAAAATCTGGTCAGTGGCGTAGCATGGCTCACAGGAAATAACCAAAGGAAGACCATTTCTCCCCACCTCGATTTCCTCCTCATAACAACATAGCTTTCACATTGAGTTGCATGTTTTGGGGAGAAGAGAGCAATGGTAAAAAGCTTCCTATTAATTTCCTCATTGCCATTCCTTAAGCATAATAGAAAAGGTCAAAGGAAAACCAAACTCTGTAAACTATTCTCCCTTTATTTTTGGCTTTAGAGCACTATTTAAATACAACTACTTTCTCCATTAGTCTGAAGAATGAATAAAGCTGGAGTCTCAAAAACCAATTAGGAAGCTAGCCTGCCATTATTTTTTCACATGAAAACATCGTTCTGTGTTTCAGAGATCCAATGAATAGTTATATTCTGAAGAATCACAAATGAAACTATTTCCCTCTTCATCCTTCTCCCTTCCAGCTTATTTAATATAATAATGTGGAAAAATCAAGTTGTCTTTAGAAGACGGCGGTAGGATGAGAAGGGATGGGGGTGGGACAGGAAAGGGAATAGCTTTCACTTTACTTTGTTTTCCAAAACAATTAAATATTTTCACTTTAACCTAATTCAGTGTAGTTTCGGATTTTTCCCTCAAGCCACAAACTCTTCAGAATGGAAAGTAGGAATTAAAGGTGAAAGAATAAGTTACGCTTACAATAAAGTGGACCGGATTAAATGTTCCCTGTGCATTGCCACACACCTCAAAATGTTAAGAAAATGTCATGATTCATTTTTCAAAATCCTCCCAATTAGCTATTAACTTAATATTATTGTGTTGACAGCTCTGTAAGCCAATGAACAGTGGACAGTTTTTCAAGTTTTTCAAGTTTGGCAAAGATTATTAAAATACTAGTGAAAATGTGTTATGTCAGAAAAACTAAGTAATAATTAAATTCATTTGGAAGAAAGGATATATTTAACAGAGTTCAGAGCACAACTGAAAAACATGTGCAAAAGGAGTTTGCCTGATCCTGTGTCATTTGCTAATACAGCTGAAGAGAAGAAAAAAGGTATATATACAGAAAGAAGTTGGCTAAAGTAAATTTCTGTAACACTACAGGGGCAAAGAAAAGTGCATTTAATGCAGTCTATTAAACTTTCCTTGTCCTTTTGCAGCAGTTTTGCTTTTGGCTCCAGTATTCCAACCTTTTCTATTTGATATAGATTTTCATTCTTCATGCCTCATGTATCCTAGTCTTAATTCCCTTTTAGCTAACCCCAAGAGTTGCTTGCTAGAATAGAACAAACATTAGTGTTCTGTTTATTGTGCTGTACAGAAAACAGTTCACATCCCCTGTCCCCTGCAGAAAATATCATTATTTCTACAGCATCTCTCTTTTTCCAACTTTCTTGCCAGGGAAATACAAGTTCCTGAATTACAAAACAACAGAAATTGTATGGAATTCCCGTGAGAATGACTCCAACACTCTGGCACAGGACCCCCTGTTGTGCAGACGGTGCCAAGGTGGCCACTGGCCCACAGTGGTGGTGTGGGGACTTCCTCTCTGCCCTGCTTCTGCTGGAAGACTTCTGCTCTGCTCCACCAGTTGCTGGGATCAACCAGAGTGTGGGCCACAGCAATTTAAACTCCATAGTTTCAGGTAAATGTTGGTATAAATCATCCTGTGTATCTGAGCAGACAAAACATAAAAGCTTAAAAATCATCCTTCAGGACCTGATGTATTCATGAGCAGGGCTCCCAGACTGGTAGTACTCTAATGAGTATAATATGTTCTTAGAAGAGTCTCCACAGTTGAAGTGGAACTAAACACACAACAGAGAAGAAAAGCAATAAGCATCAATTCTCTGGTTTTGATGCACTTGGATGTTTCTTCCGATGTTAACTTGATATGATACGTCCCAGAAAAATAAGTGTATGTATCTGCTAGTCAGTACAATATTTGAGATTAGTATCGTTATATACTTTTAGAATTTGAATTCTCTTCCAAATTCAAAGACACATTCCATTTATGTTGTTTCTTTAGGTAACATATTTTCTTTACAAAATGCCTGCTCTCCTGGATTTAAAGAGTCCAGTTGTGTCACACAAAACTCAAAAAGCAAGACCTATAGATCTACTGACTGTCAAGAAACATAGCCCTCTTTTTAGACTTTGACTATACTGTTGCTCTCCATCTCAATCACTGCAGGCAAAAGAACATTGTGAAGTACAGCAAAGAAGAGGAAAAAGGTTTAGCAGTTTGCCATAGTAATCTCTTAGATCATTATTCTTGGAGCATGTTCTGCTCCATACAGTTGGCTGGTTAGACAGCAAGGATCGTCTGCTGAACCAGCTCACAGTACTCGCTGCGTCTGCAATTCATTTGAATGATGAAATTTCCTATGACTTAGCATAAGTTGCAGTTTCTGCTGCTCAGTTCCCAGTCTGTCCAGTAAGAGCAATACTTCATTATGTCACAGGATTTTTTTGTCAAAAAACTCACTTCTTATTTGCATGGGCATCAGTAGTTACAGATATAGTTGCTAATCAGGAAACCAGATAACAGAGAATGCTGACTCCACCCACATGCATATGAAATACTGCCTCAGTTTTGTACCTCAAACTCTGCTTAGACAACAAATTAAGAAATGGCAAGTAAAAAAATCTATGGCTTAACTGAGCTGTGCTATATGGATTTTTGTTGATGTTAAGGTCTATCTTATTTCCTCAGTTGAGGTCAGACAAACTGAATTAAGAGAACTACAGCAATATGAACCTTACACTAGTTTTCAAAGAAAAATCAATAAAAGCCCAAACCATGCTGGCAAAACTTTACCTGCTTAAACTTCCGTAATACCTACTTTTAGTATTTTTCCTACATAAAATGATGGCAGGATGGATGCAGAGTATTATTGGATAAGTCTGTCTCCAGTACAAAGCATCAGAAAGTTTTGGATAAGATATATATTCCATTATCTTGTCTGAAAGATTGGGGTAAAATAGAACAAGATCAGCTATTTGGCCAGCTATACATTTTTTCTTATATAAAATATGACTGCAATAAATGGCGGAATAGGAAGATTGATGGACATCCACGCGTACTGAAGACAGATCATTTACAGAGGAAAGCAAAAGTCTTCAGCAACCATAAAAGTACAGAATTGATTGCTATGTAGTATCGCATTTTTGTTTCATAAAATTTTTGCAGCATTCATTGCTTGGTCATTGCAATAGAAGCAGATGAATGGTTATTTTGAGGTTCTCTGGCAGTGTAAGAAATGTGTCCTGAACTGCATTTTTCAGAAGCAATTTAGAACTTAAAGTCAAAACCAGAAAAAGGCACAAGTATATATGTGAGTTCTGGCACAAGCTTCAGGAAAAATATTCCTGAGGTTTAGAAAGGTAATGGAACAAGATTTCAATATGTTTTCTATGTAGCAGTAACAACTGAGTAAATTTCAGCTCAAGTAAAAGGGAGCTTTTTGTGCCGAATATGAATTACTTTTTTGTTTCTTCTCTCCCTGTCCTTCTTTTGAAAATCATACCTATTGTATGTGTCATTTTTATTCTGCAAAGTACTGAAAGCCTCTGCTCCCACTTAACATCAGCAGACAAAAGGTTTATGACAGCCTTGAAAGAGGTACATTCCCATACTCCTCTCATATGTGGCACCTTGTAGTATGAAGCCCAGTGCTTCCTTTCTTTCTCAGAATCTCTCAAAAGTAAAAGGCTTCTCAAGGTAAGGATGATGTTCATTCAGGTTGGGGTTGGGTAGAGGGGGCAAAATGTAGATCTGACTCCTGGTGTCGTGGCACTGCATGTCAGAAAGAACTTGTAACTCAAATAAACCTTTTAAAGAGGGAAGAAAGAGAAAGGGAGGGAAAAGAAGAGCAACACGTTCACAGTCAGACAAGATATATTTGGTGATCTGGGAGCAGAAACAGATGTCAAGATTGAATTTAGTGCAGAAGTGATTAAACTAAAGTCTTAAGCAGTGTATGGCATAGACTTCATCCTCTAAGAATAATTAAATGTCTTCAATTACCAGGACTTAACAATGGAGTAGTCAGACTTGTCTGGGAGTTGTTCATCACCTGATTTTATAACAGTATGTGGAGACAAACAGGGAGGAAATAGATGTATAGTCATTCTTATCAATTTGTGTCTTTTACTGCAGATTCTCCGGTGTGAACAGTGGCATAGACTGCCCCTGCCTACCTAATGAAACTCCTCTACCATCATCCTAGCAAGATAAATCTGCCAAGGTTGAAGAGGCTTATCAAAAACCTAGCAACTATGCCTGTGTCACACTCAACCATAAATGCAAATGTGCATATGAGCTGGCTTTTGAGTGTTCAGGCTCCATGTTTCCCCATGTCACCAAGGTTCCAACTTATCTAGGCAGGAGTACAAATTCTTGAAAGCTCAAAAGAGAGATAGGTCTCTGCAGCCTCTGTATTGAAAGTTTTCCTTTACCAAGCTCTTTGAGTAGATAGTATGCTTCCTGTAGTGGCTCTCTTCCCTGACCTCATTGAACCAGAGAGCCATTCTGTGGGACTGATGGAAGGTGAGCCAGAGGTTGACCATGTTAAATTGCAAACAAGCAGAGAAAGCACCCCTTGGTGGGCAGAAATCCAGCCCATAAGCACTCTAGTTACATTTATTTTCATTGCAGGGAAGCTGCCAAATAATAGTTTATTTTTTTGTTGTTTTGTTTTTAATCAAAACACCAGAAACAAAGTTACTTCCAGTAGCGAAGATGCTATATACCCCTACTATCAAATTCACACCTACTAGCCAACAAAACAATGTTTTCAGGTATTATTTAACAAATCAGTAAATTTCCTCAGATAGTACTGTCCATGAAAAGAGATTACATATTACTCTTATTTACCCCTCTTTGGGAGAATAAAGGTGAACTTATTTAAGATCTATAGTCACAGGAATCAACAAAACGGTGGTAAGAAAAGGAGAGAAAAGGAGAACATAAAAAAACCCCAAACCTATTTAGCCTGTAGGAACATTCAGATTCCATTCTTGAGAAACATTTTTTGGGGAAAATGAAGCCCTTGTTTTGCCCTTCAAGCATGGGTTGGTGCTGAGGAACTGGATCTTGATTTGGATTTGTGATTTGAATTCTGTCTGAAATCCACAAAGCTTTCAGAAAGTACTTCAGATTTACTCTCTTTCTTCTACAAGGTAGCAATTGGTTTTTATTAATCAGCATTCCTGTCTGGAAGTAAGAATTAAATATATTACCCATAGTTGGAGCTCTAGGCAGTAGGCGAATTAGTTGTCTAACAAATTAAGAAATAAAAGAATACCATGTTAACAATTAAATAAAAAGTGAAATTTCTTATGACTTTTTTGTTTGTTTTTAGTTATTAAAATATAACATTCTCAAATCTTAAACAGTTTCTTCTCACTGTCTTGCCTTAAAGTTACTGCAGGTTTGTACTACAATAAGAAATATCTACTAAAACAACAGTCACAAAATCCCAACTTACTACCTCTCCCCTTTGTATGTTCAAGAACTTGAAAGTAGAGGAGGTATTTTACTACCACATCCCAAAAGCAGACTGAGACTAGCAAGCAGTATTCTGGAATCGTACAAAAGTAGCAGTGTCACATGAGCACTTTTTCAGTAATACTAAGAATTCTTTAAAATTTAGCTGTAACAGTCTAGAAGTGGAAAATATTAGGAAAACCATGAGATTAGTCAGTAGCTTTTTCTAGAGAATTTTGTTTTCTGACTTCATTGCGGATAATATGAGGAGAACAATACCAGAAAAAGACAACCAAAAGCAAGAAAAAAATTTCAAAGGAACATGGAGGATAAAGAACACTGCCATTTGTATCCACATCAAACACATAGTTTTCCAATTTAAGAATTTATTTTAAAAAATAAAGATCAGCTTGATTCTGATTAGAAGATATCTTTGATCCTCGTAACAAAAAAATATGCATACACATGTCTGATAAACAAATTTATATCCATGCATCCACACAGTGCCTGTAACAGATGTGTGTAACAGGTATTTACTTCACACAAAGAGTTGACTTTAGATCTACATGAAGTCTGGTAGTCTCAAATAGCTTTACCCTACAAAATTACTTCACTAGAAGTTAATATATAGGATAAGACCAGCAGGCAAATCCTTTTACATGCTACAGCTTCCAAACAGTGCATTGATTCAATGAGTTCTCCTAGATAACCTGTTTTTATACAGAGCTTATCACCTTTGCTTTCACCGGCTACCATCAAGAGCACACAACAGCATGTGAAAGGCAGAAAAGACCAAGTCAAAGATATAAGGGAATCCACAAAACAAAAGTGATGAAAACTGTAGATCTTGTTTCAGTCTTTTTCAACCTGCATAATAAGAACACATACCACATGTGTATCAAATAGGAACTGTGGATCAAACGTGAAGGGGGCGAGGGACTCAAAAATTTGAGAAAAGTTACTAAGAAAGGCACTAGAAGCTAGTGGAAGACATAGGCATGTTTTCAGAAATTTTTATGGGAAAACACAGTAGTAGCTAACAGTTCCTTACCAGGACGAAAGCTGGGGAGAAGCAACTAATGCAGCTGAAAAATGGCCTTTTATGCACCATAACTGATGTCTTCAAAAACAACATGACAACAGCCCTGCAAAAGGTTGTTTATAGAAATTGGCAGTCACAGAGCAAGGTTAAACCAGTTATCCCCACAACTAAGCCAGCTCTTTACGAAGGACTTTCTTCACCTCCACTGCGCTTTTAGTTAAGTAAGCAGTGCTTGGGCACATCTGAAAACCACGTGCCCTGCAACACTGAGCTCAAGGACCAAGGGACATTCCAGGCCAGCAGGGATCTAGTCCAACCCCTTGCCCAGAGCAGCCTCAACCATGAGGTCAGAGCAGGTTGTTTAGGGCTTCATCCTGTGGGGGCTGGAAACCTCCAGGCAGGGACATGACACCATCTCCCCGGGCCTCAGTCCTGTTCACCCACTGTTCTAGCAGGAGAACAGCTTTCCCTTATCTCCAGCCACTCTGGCTCTGTCTTTTATTTTATTTTTCCTGGGGTTTTTTTTGTATTATTTGTATGGATTGAAAGTGCGTCAATTACAAATTCAGCTGTTCTGGGGGATGTCCTAAACTACGGCAACACTCAGGTTAAGTTTGGCAACCCTGAACACTGCTGATTTTATCAGAACCCATGAATACTGGTTAAACACAGGAATGATACCTATTGCCTGCCATTTAACATCAATTCACTGGTCTTGTCAGTGATTCTAAGGTTAAACACATGATTCTGCGTTTATGCTGGATTTATGTCAGCTGCAGAGTATATGGCCTGCCAGTAAAAAGTTGACCCATCAAAACTATTGGACAAATTCAAACGGACCCATGCTTTGAGTCAAGCAGCTGAAGAGCCCTAGATATCAACGTATCAATAAATCACAACTGTCATACCACAGAAACTGTAAACATCTTTGTTTTGACTTTGATGTAAGAGCATGGGGCAAGACACCAGGCAACACAGAGTTACACTAAGGCAGTGGTTTGTCCAACAGCTCCACTCGATGACCATAGCTCTATGCTGAAGACCATTACAGAAGACACAAGAATGATGAGGAGGCCATAGCAACACCTTTCTGCATTCTCTTCCCTTGCTACACCCCATTATTTATAACACTTGTAGGAATATCATGTGTAGTTCAGATAATTGCCCCAGAGCCCATACTTTACCTCTTTTCTCCTTCTCTCAAATTTTACACATATTTCAAGCCCATGAATAATTCATTTCAGTCATTTAACTGGAATAGTGAAATCCAAGTCTTAAAATTTATTGAGAAAAGAGCTCATGGGAAAGGAGTTACATTATTATTATCATTAACAGTGTAGCATTTCTGGCTGTCTTTGAATAGATTGAAGCTACTGTAGTCAAATGTTCAAGATCCACAGCTGTATTATGGTTGCTCTCAGATGCAATGCAGAGAGGTGGTACAGCTAATTGCTACCTTATTCACATATAAAATGTGGTAGAATGTGGTTACAACAGCCTCCTGTTTACCATACACTGACCTGCACAGTCCTCAGCTTCTTTCCACACCCAAGATGACTCATACTCTGGTCTTCACTGACATTACTTAGGTAAAAACTGATGTTGCTCCACAAATAACTTCGGATGGTATTAACAACTAATTTTATGACATTATCTTTTTGAAAAGCTGAGGAAGGAGGTTCATATCAAGGATAAACTTCAGGCTTTTAGGCAGAGACTTTTTTTGTAAACAGAAATTAGTACCTTCCTCGTACCATAAAAAAAACCCACATTTGTCACTGTTAGAGCTATTCAAACTGTACAGAGACAATTAGAAATGTTACTTGTCACAGCATAGGACTCCATACCCGGTTCGCAATTATAAGCAATCAGAACCTGTGGCCACCGCTGAGGAGTTTACTACCCCCTGAGGAATATCATTTGTTCTTAGCACACTGGAATTTCATGTAGAGAGGTTACATGGTTATATCACAACCGCTGAGTTCTTTTGCAAATTATATACATGAAACCTAATCAGTATTAGCTCCTATAATTGTAGGTCCTGAAATGAAACATAATTACAATGAATAATTTAGCATAATTTAATTGTATCTTAGGAATGCTTTTATATAAAGCAAGTATATATGGCTGTCTACAAAATTACATTCTGTCACTTGTTATTTACACAGAAGTGTAACTTGTGCTTTGTCACAGTTAAAGGCACACTAGCAGAAATATAATTGTAGCCAAAAAAAACCCCTGATATCTGTCACATAATGTTAAGACCCAAATATATATTGAAATATGGATGATCCAGAGAAAAATGAATGAAGCACTGAATTAGTAATTGTGTTTTTCCTTGATTTTAAGGGAAGAATCATTTGCTTAAATCTTCTGCTGAAACTCCTTATCATTCTTCATGTCCAAGCTAAGTGTTATTTTTAGAGAAAATACTCGTGTGAGATTTTCTTATTCATATCCCTTTGTGGCACTTTTTGCTGTCTCTTTCCCCACACTCCAGCTCCATGGAAAAAACAGAATTCTCGGGGAGGAGGAGGGGGGCTAAATAAAAAAAAACATCAGATTACCTAAACCAGGAACAGAGCTGCTATCTTTGATAACATGATGTTTAACTGTAGAACAGAGAACCTAGTCTATGTTCATGACATTAGTAAAGTATTATGAATAATGTTGTGAATGATACAAACCTGCATGGGAAATGTTGGGTGAACCTGGAGGTTAGTGAAGGATGTCCAGGATACCAGTCAAGAACTAGCTAAAGGAAACTAAGAATAGACAGTGGTAAAATTTGAAGTACCAAATTAGAGAGAGTTTCCTGGGCAAGGTCCTTAAAAATTAGTTGAGATGCATCTTTTCAGCATTCACATTAATATGCATAGTGTCAATTAGTGAAATGTTCTGATCTTACAAGGCTGAGATGCACCACCAACAAAGATAAAACAGGAGGCTGAAACGATAAACATGGAATAAAACAAAATATCTTAAAATGAAAAGTCATTTTCTTAATAAATGTCTTACTTACCAACAGTGTTTCCTTTTTAAAAAAAAAAAAAATGTTCACCACTGTGTTGTGTTTTTTTAACAAGTACTAGAGAAGCCAAATGCCAGGGGGAGAGAAGACTTTCATCATGGATGGTGAGCAAATGAACTGGAACTGGGAACAAGGATCACAAAAACCACTGGTTACTGTGAGCAAGAGAGACAATGCTGGTCCAGAGACTGCAGCTTATGCTGATTAAGACTAAGAACAGCGTGGCACAGGCATATGTCTGGACTGTGGTAGAGTACAGAATTTGTTGAGCCTCAGAAACAAACAATTGATTTCACTAAAATGAAGGCTGGATGCAAGACCTAGCTGCAAGGACACGGTGTGAAGGTAGAGAGAGGCAAATAAACATCTATTTCTGTTATGTTTTATTTCTTCACTTCGAGCTCTCTCTATTCAAAAAGGTTAAGTGATTTCTTTTAATTCCAAGAAAGGATTGATTGATTTAGTTTAGTTCAAACCCACTTGAAGCTGGGGGGCAGGCCCAAGTGGGGAAAAGGTTTAGATTAATCCTTATTAGTCAGCCAAAGCAGTGGTTGACTCCAAACTCTGCCAGCAGGTGAAGGGCGAACTAAAGAGACAGATGAAAAAGAAACCACAAAAGTTGTGCAATCGGAAAAACAATGATATTACAAAAACAAGCCAGGGGTGTACCAACTAAAGTATTCTTTTTGAAGGGAGCTACCATCCAATCCACGCTCTGGAATCTGACAAAAGAAAATTTAAGGCGCTGTAGGACAAATACACCTTCAGATGTTTTCACATACAATCTATACTTAATGGGTATACAACAGTACGCACATTTTAATCTTTTATTGCACCTACACCATCCAAACTGTGTCTTGATATACCTTCAGGTTTTCCTACCTGTATATTTACATTTCCTTCAGTAAATACTTTCAGGGAAGGAGGTAAGAAGACACTAATAATTGTATTGATATACTAGTTAAATTAAAATTGGAAACCTTCTCCAATAGGACCATACTATGACTGTTCTCAATGATTTTGGACCTTTTGTAATTTCAAATAAAATAAAAAAAAAAATCATCATCTTTTCCTTTTTTTTTTCCTTGCCCTGGCAAACAGCCACTGTTGCTATTCAATGCGTTATGTTGCATATCACCTGATCTGATAAAAACAGACCCAGATATAATACAATTCTGCCTTCCTCCTCGATTTTTTACATCAAGTTCTACTTCAGTGGAGATCACTGCACCTATCTATTGGCAGAAAAAATGGCATTTTTGTTTTTTTTCTTGCCTTTTATATAATAGATTCCACTTTTTAGCGATTTTACTGTCAAACATGCCCAAAATGAGAGTAGTTTTCCAAGGATTCTGCTTGTATTCCTGGACTAGCAAAGCCTTCTTGTTAGAAATAGCTGAGAAGGCATATTGGTTAGTTTGTTTGATTTGACTTTTCTAATAATTTGAAACTGTAGACACTTTACAGCAATTGGGGTAAACATCTAATTTTATTAGTACCTTCAGCTACATAAAAAGCTGCTCATTTATTTACTGTCTAACTTTACTGATTTACATGATACTTAGTTCGATAACATGACTAGTTTGTAAACAGGTTTGTGCATACATGATGCTCTAAACATATCTTTGCATGAGAAGGCTGTTGTGACAGATTTCAGATGAAAGAAGTAGGGCAGCAGTGACAGGAAGAATGTGATACGGTTTCTTCCCCATACTTCCTTCCAGAGAAAATATTAAAGGTATTTCATAATTTCTTCTAAATGATTATTTGAGTACAGCTGTCAAAAACTCAATAAAAATAAATATGAACCCTTACCTGGACATTTTGAAGCCCACAAATACACATTTCCCCTAGCTTAACACAATGTTAATTTGCCTGGCAATACCTTTAAACTAAAATCAATGTGTATATGGATCTTAGGTTATTACAGGTCACTACTCTTACAAAAAAACTTGGTCTCAGGGCAAACATGTGAGGAAACATCTGATAACTGGCAAAAATACCCTAGAGTGATGTGCTGGTTTTGGCTGGAATAGAGTTAATTTTCTTCATAGTAGCTTGTATGGGGCTATGTTTTGCATTTGTGCTGAAAACAGTTGTGAAAATACAGGGATGTTTTAGCTATTGCTGAGCAGTGCTCACACAGAGTCAGGGCTTTTTCTGCTTCTCATACCGCCCCACCAGCAAGTAGGCTAGGGGTGCACAAGAAGTTGGGAGAGGACACAGCCGGGACAGCTGACCCCAACTGACCAAAGGGACGTTTCATACCAGATGACATTGTGCTCAGCAATATAAAACTGGGGAAGAAGGAGGAAAGAGGTACATTTGAAATTACAGCATTTCTCTTCCCAAGTAACCATTATGCATGATGGACCCCTGCTTTCCTGGAGATGGCTGAACACCTGCCTGCTGATGGGAAGCAGTGAATTAATTCCTCATTTTACTTTGCTTGCACATGCAGCTTTTGCTTTCCCTGTTAAGCTGTCTTTACTTCAACCCAGGAGTTTTTGCACTTTTACCCTTCAGGTGCCTAAAACAGAGAATTCTTTGAGTAAAGAAAGAGCTTCACCAAGTTCTTTCCTACCATTGCTGTTGCAATACACATCAACATTTTTTACTTGTATCCTTCAAATGCAGGAATATGCTATTTGGCAAAGGGAAATCTTGCTTACTCTTCAGTTTTGTCTGAACCGTACTCTTCAATGACATCAGAAGATATCAGCAGGGGGAGGCCAAATTCAGTAGCCCAACAGACATGAAGTTGCCACAGCTCCATGCCCACAGGTCCCACTAGCAGCAAGGCTGAACATGCATTTAGCAGCAGGCACGTGCACACAGGTACATATATACAACATATATACACATGTATACATTGCTGGCCCCACAATTCATCACAAGCTGACACACAGAGCACTCACACAAATACAAATAGCACTAGTAGCCTCATCTTATTCCTCTCTCTTGCTGAGGAGGATGGACATCTGTAATGGGTAAATATGTATGTGTACATATATACATATATATACTGACCAGCACTATCCACACACAACCTGACCATATTATCCCTTTTCCACCTCTGTTTTCCGATGTTTGTTTCTCCCTAAACAATATAGTCCTCTCTCAATTCCAGCCTTTGGTTCCTCCCTAAACTGTCCCATTATCAGCTCTGTGCAATCCTGAAATTCTCTTCCCCTGCACTCCACAATGTGACCCTGCCCCAGGCAGTAACCCCTTGGAGGTCCCATGGAGAGTCATTGCCAGTGATTGACCTGGTATAGGTGTCCCCCTGTCCATGGGTCTGTGGCAATCTTAGGACAGCCTAAGGAGGCTGGGACAGGAGCTCATTCCCCTGGCTGGGTTATTGGGTTGCCCTCTTCTGCCGTGGTGCCTCTGGGCTCCTTCATGGTTGTGGAGGCTGGCCTTTGTTAGGTTGATGGCTCCTGTGATGCCTGAGAGCAAACAGGAAGAGTGTCATTTGAGCTCCTCCACCTGCCATTGTGTCACTGTGCTCCTCCGTGGGGTGCAGATGGGATTTTTATCACAGAACTTAAAATACATTAGTGGAACACGAGCAGGATTACAAAGCATGCAGCATTATGGCTAGAATTTGGTGTTTGGGTACTGGTTTGGTGCTGTCTTGAATACAAACAAGCAGAACAGCTCTACTGAGCTACTTGAAGGATGCTTTATTCTGAATTTCAACAAATAAGTAATAACGTTAATAAGAACTGTCTCGTCAAGTCAAATAAAAGTAATTTTGAAAGCTTTTCAATGAAGCAAAATATTTCTTCGATATTTCTTGATTTTATTATTATTATTTTTTAAGTGATATGCCAATTGTAAGATACACCTAATGTTGTAAAGAATACATTGACCTAGGAACATCTTCACGACTTCAGCCACAAGTAGTGTCCTAAAAAATTCATTTGGGGGTTTACTCCATTTACTTTGACTTCTGGGTAACCTCATAAACCCATGCCTTGCAAAACAACAGTTTGCATAAATAAACATAGAGCATTTAACAGTACTAAGTTTAAATTATGTTTTCTCAGCGTACCACCTCACTGCTGATTGAGTTGTCTTCACAGTCATCAAAATCAAGGCCACAGTCAAGCTGATTAGCAAATATTTTAGCAAATTGATTAACAATCTCTCTTATTAGTCAGATTATTTCATCAATAAACCTAGGAAGCTAAGCACTGCAACAAAATGTAAGTAAACAAAACTCAGTCCTGGTCTTATAAAAAGCTCATTGATGACAGCTGAAAGATTTGTTTGGACTCTGTGGGCTGTATATTTTAACTGAAAGACCCATCAACATAAAATAGCCACTAGCAGGAACAGTGCATCCATCCTGATCCCTACATAAATTGACAGAACTGGTAACAAGAGTCTGCATTAACTGATTATTATGAAAGCTTATTGTCTATGGAGCTTTCACTTGGCTTCTTGAAAGCTCCTTTCTCTCCTTTCAAACCAATCTCTATAAAGCAGTCTTTGCTGAATCTTAAGGCCAAGGATCTCATCACTGCAACCTCTGCAGTCATTACTATGGAAGTGTCTGGAAGGGCAGCTGCACATGCAAGCCCTGAACAGATTACTACGATTCAAGTGATTTTTCTTATTTACATTGCTTCAGTTCCACAGTGTTTAGTCATAGCAGGAGTCTCACCTTAAGTGTGTGCAAGGTGTTTTGTTTGCTCTATTAGTTCAACAGAAACATATCCTCCGTCTTTACATAGAGACGATGTGAGAAGAGACAATATACCCACTTCCACATTCTGAAAAACGGATTATACATTTGTACTGAAGTATATTAGGCTTTCCCAGAACTGCGTATAAGGTGTACTTAGAACTCACTCCAGAAATAAGTAGTTCATTCCAGAAATAAGCAGCATCCTTAATCTGAATCACCCAGCATGGTGCTAGTAACTGCAGGAGGCAGATAAAAAGCACAAAATGAGCAAAAAGAGATAAAATGCACAGAAATACCAATGGCAAGCAGATTGACTTGACAGTATACACTAGTGCTGTTCTTTTCACAATGTTTTGTGGAGTGTATAAAGTAATATATATCAGATACTGCAGTGGGAAAAAGCAAGTGTTTCACACTGTAGCCTGGGACTTCTAGTCCTCAAATTGTCCTAGAACTTAATCTTGAACAGTTGCTTTTATCTGCATCTCAGTTTCCATATCTGTGACTTAGTTACTGCTCAAACTCCACATCCCATTAGGCTGATAGAGGATGAAATAGACCAATAAAGCTCTTCAGTAAAGCAAAATGCACACAAGAGAGACAGAAACCAAATAGTTAAGGGATAGGTGCTCTCCCACCTATTCCTATCTGAAAACAGTTTCTCAACATCAGAGCTAAGGTGTTTATCTTAATAATTTTTGTTCACCTCCCTGTTTGTCCTGCCCTTTGGACTTTTGCACAGGTCAATTAAAGGTGTAACTCCTTCTTCCTTTCATAGACTGACAGGAGAGGAGAGGAAGATACTGAGAACAAGGGAAAGGGTTGAGGACCTGCGTGTTGGTCTTGGAGGAATAGGGCAAGGAAGGTTTTTTTTCTCACCTGTTCTATCCCTGGTGCCATTTCTTTTGGCAATGTAAACCACACACAGAGATGACTATCATTGGCAGAAAATAACACGGAATTGTTCTTCTCAAAGCGAAGAACAATGTTATGTGACAAAGAAGTTACACCACTCAAAGTTTCCCCAAAATTTTCTTCTGCTACTTCAAGAAAAACTGCACAGTTCCCTGTGACTGCTTCTTATATGAAGTAGTACCCAAATAAGGAACCAAACACAAGACAATGATATGAGCATTATTGAAAATTATATTTCACAGCCAATTTCTCAGAGAGCATACTGGACTTGTTTTTTTAATTTTTAAATATTTTTTTCCTCTTCTAGGATTCATAATGATTTGATTTCTTTACATTCAGAACATAATCCTCTCCAATGCTAGATTGCAGAGCATGCTGTGCTTCATAACCTGAACAAAGCCACAGTGTCATTCACCCTTTTCTCTCCTTTTTGTCTGAGGGTGTAACACAGAGAAATTAACTCTGCTTTAGCATTACTGTTGAAATAAATGAGAGATTGCAAAAATGAAACATTAAAAAAAAAAAGATGCCTCCAGTGTACATGCAAACTTGCAGTTGTACTCCTTACACAAATGGATTAAACAGAAAATACTGTCACAGACAAAGTGTTTACAAGACTACGTCCTACAAAAAGCTACCTACTTTGCTTAGCTTAGTGAGAAGTATTCAGTAAGGCTGACATAAGTCTGTTTTTTCCCTTGTGTCATAGTTTCAGCTGGGATAGAGTTGAATTTCTTATTAGCAGCTGGTATCTTGCTATGTTTTGGATTTGGGATGAAAATAGTGGTGGTAAAACACCGATGTTTTTAGTTGTGCTAAGCAGTCAAGGCCTTTTCTGCTCCTCATACTGCACCATCAGCAAGTATGCTGGGAATGCACAAGAAGTTGGGAGGAGAGACAGCTGGGACAGCTGATCCTGACTGACCAAAGGAGTATTACATACTACGTGACCTCATACTCAGCATACAAAACTGGGAGAAGGAGAAGGAACAGGGGGACATTTGGAGTTATGGCATTTGTCTTCCCAAGTAATTGTTACGTGTGATGGTGCCCTGCTTTCCTGGAGATGGTTGAACACCTGCCTGCCTATGGGAATCAGTGAATTAATTCCTTGTTTTGCTCTTCTTGCATGTGTAGCTTTTGCTTTACTTATTAAACTGTCTTTATCTCAACCCAGAATTTTTTTCAATTTTATTTTTCTGATTCTCTTCCACATGGTAACCAGGGAATGAGTGAATGGCTGTTTGGCCCTAGATGCTGACACGAGTTAAGCCATGACATCTTGCCATACAGCATTTGCTTCTTCATATCTATTCCTATGAGCTCAGCTTTGAAGAAGATACCACAGATCACTGTACCTACTTCAGGAGGAAGGCTGCACCATAATGAATAAAACTCCATATTTTTTGCAGCTGCAGGTGTAGTGTACTTGTTGTAACTCCATAAATTTCTGAAAAGAAAATAAGCTACCTTTAGGAACTGACACCAACAAAGAAATGAAAGCTGTAATGGGTTGCGATTAAGTCCTTTGGGTTCTACTAAGAGAAATATGGGAGGAGTTTTCCATGTTATAAATTACTGTAATAGAGACTGTCAGCTCAAGTTTTGTGGCTATGCGCTTATGCTTTCTCCTTACAGCAAGCTCCGCCAAAATATCTGAAAATATTTCTGAAAAAATAATATTAAAATACTCGTTTTATTAAAAACATCTGATGGTATCCTCAACTTTTTAAACAAATAAAAGTCAAAATGCCTAGTTTAAGCAAAAGAAATAAAATGATTTACAGAAGAAAATTTTTTCCTCATCAGCTGTTACGTGAAGTTGTCTGCTGTTCTCTTACTAGATTCCAATCTTTTCTCATGAGCTGCAAGTTCCCATATCCTTTCTACATTTGTCTTCACCCTCATCTTCTCCCTGTACTCTGTGGTGTCTGCGTCCTTCTCTTCCCCGAGTAGGCTCAGATGCATCCCACAAAATCACAATTCCTCCATTCCTTCCAACACTGGAAACATATCTGCGTGCTTTGAAAAGGAAAAGGGTCTCCCTTGAGGAGTAAGGGCTTACATTATCCATCACTGTAATAGATTAACAATCTTCAAGTCAGCTTTCTGCCAAGAACTACAGCTGCATGACTCTTTCAGAAGAATTCCAAATCACCCACATTATTTCCACAGCTCAAGGGTTAAGGTATGATTGTGGAATATAAGACTAGCTGTAGATACAGCAAATTACATGATGTTTCAGACTTCCCTCAGCAATATTTGAAAGCCCACTTTTACTATGAATAAACCTCCCCTGATTCGGAATGCAATTTCTATTAATTTCTTTCTTACTTGTTTTTGTGATGAAGATATCAAGCTATTAAAAAGCCTTTTCTCCAGATTCACTGCACATGTATTAAAGAGCAAAAAAAGTCTTATTGCTGGATCCCAAACTGGATCTATAGTAGTAACATCCATATTTGATCACTAGACACCCAAACCGCTTTACCTCTCAGTAAAAAAGAAAATATCTTTATTTACAAAATAAGAATCTGATTATAAAAATGTGTGATGGGTTGACCCTGGCTGGATGCCAGGTGCCCACCAGCTGCTCTATCACTCTCCTCCTCAGCTGGACAGAGAAGACAATATCTCACAAAAGGCTCATGGGTCAAGATAAGGACACAGAGAGATTGATCACCAATTACCATCACAGGCAAAACAGACTTGACTCAGGGAAATTAATTTTGTTTATTGACAATCAAATCAGAGCAGGGTAATGAGAAATAGAACCAAACCTAAAAACACCTTCCCCCCACCCCTCCCTTCTTCCCAAGCTCAACTTCATTCCTGATTTTCTCTACCTCCTCCTCTCCAGTCGTGCAGGGCGACAGGGAATAGGGGTTGTGGTCAGTTCATCACACATGGTCTCTGCCGCTCCTTCCTCCTCAGGGGGAGAACTCCTCACACTCTTCTCCTGCTCCAGTGTGAGGTCCCTCCCATGGGAGATAGTCCTCCACAAACTTCTCCAACCTGAGTCCTTCCCATGGGCTGCAGTTCTTCATGAACTGCTCCAGTGTGGGTCCTTCCATGGAGTGCAGTCCTTCAGGAATAGACACCTCCCCAGAGGGTCACAAGTCCTGCCAGCAAACCTGCTCCAGCCTCGGCTCCTCTCTCCGCAGGCTGCAGCTCCTTGTATGCAGCAATACTTGTATGCAATGGTTTCAATCCACTGCATTATAACGTGCGCAGTGAATTAAAAGCCTAGATGTATTCACATTCTTAGAAAGGATAAATCATTGGGTGCATTTTTAGGTCCCAAACCTGACCAGAATACCTATCAAAATACTGAGTAAAATTTCCTTCCAAAATATCATTAAATACTGCTTCTTAGTACTTCTGCTCCCAATTATTATCTATGAACGCAAAAATTGACACAGAAGACCTGTTGCTCAATAAAATGTTAAGATCATGTTAACAGGTGTTTGTAAACTGACTGAAGCATTTAAATATAAAGCCGTAGCCCTCAAGTGCTGAAACATACCAAAGAACATGCTGAGAGAACACCTTAAACATGACATCTTATTTTACTGTGATAATAGCAGCATTATAGAATTTGAAGGATTTTCCTCATTCGTTACTCTATTCCTTTGTGTCACTGTACTTTAATATTTGTCTTTACTTAATTGATCAAAACACAGAAAGAATCTATCAGAATTTAATCTATCAAAATTTTTTGATGTAATTCCAGTGTATGTCACAGAAGATATTTTTCACTAGTATCAGAAGAAGTGAGTGCTAATTACAAAGTATAAGGTAGCCTCATCTGAATTCTTCTAACCATTACTTTGAAACAAAGGAACAGTTTTTCAAGGGCAAAGATATATTGTGAAAAAGGCATGGTATATGAATACCCATTGTTAAGGTTACCAGTAGTTTGAAAAAAATTGAGTCTGTTCAGTCCTGATAGTATTTTCCATTTCCAACGAAAATACAAATAAGAATATGACCAAATGATAGACATTATCTCTCATGTTAGAAATATATTTATGTAGGGTCATTAACTTACCGTGGAATTCATGCTTAGTATTTTCCCAGTGTCACACATTTGTTATATGTACTTTTAAGTTAAGTTCAAAAAGTAGGTGTGATTTTCAACAATAAAATTCCATTTTTTATAGGTTATAAGAATGACACAGTTTCTGTTCTCCATTTTCTCCCCCACATAAAAGTCCAGCCATGGGAAAGAGAAGTCAGGGTAGTGTTGCTTTACAGAGACAAGACTCTTTCCTCAAGTTGTAGCAACATGTGATTTCAGCTGCTGTGAATGTTCAGCTTATGTGAATGAGCTGCTTTGGTCTCTAACTTATCAGTCAAAATGCTTGCCTTCTTTCCTCTTTGCTGGATTTTGCTTTTTTTTCTTTTCTTTTTTCTCCTTCCTGAAGGATGTGTTGTTGATGTTAAAAATAGTATTATCAATGAGAAACACAGAGAAAATGCAAAAACTAAATTAGATGTGAAGGTTTTAGCTTTTGTTATTGCTGATCCATGCATACGCAGAGTTTATAAGGATTGTGAGTGTGGGGTTCTTTTCTCCTAGTTCCAATAACTTTCTAGAAATACAAAAACATCGGAAATGTCCTGTATACCCAGAAAGAGAGAGAACAAAACAGAAAGAAACTTTGCCTTTGGAATCAAATGAGTACCAGGAAGTTTCAGACAGAATAATAAGTTTCTCTTTCTTAGAAAACTGCAACAAAATTTACCCAAGAGAAAAATGGAAAAAGAAAAGAAAAGAAAAGAAAAGAAAAGAAAAGAAAAGAAAAGAAAAGAAAAGAAAAGAAAAGAAAAGAAAAGAAAAGAAAAGAAAAGAAAAGAAAAGAAAAGAAAAGAAAAGAAAGAAAAAGAAAAAAAAAGAAAAGAAAAGAGAAGAAAAGAAAACAAAAGAAAAGAAAAGAGAAGAAAAGAAAAGAGAACAAAAGAAAACAAAACTCCAAAGATCGTGAGGTTCCCCAGAAGTTGGATCTTCAACTTTTCATTCACTGAAATATTTGTAAATGTTTTTGAGTGCAGTGCTGAGCTCTTGCTTTTAGCCACTGGCGTGTGTGCTTTCCAAGCTCTATGTTTTTTTTTTCATAAAGCACAGTTCCTTAACAATGACCTTTTGTTTACGATCTTCTGTCTTCTGTGGAAGAAATTCATTCAAGCATAGAACTTTGTAAACACTGCTGTAGTATGCATATTCGTGTGTAGCCTCTGGAAAGAACGCCAGCAGAGCTCAACACCTGCAAAAATGATCTGTGCACCAACTCCATATGCTGCATATCTGCACAGGAAAAGAAAAAGTGGCATGGTACAGCCCACTGGATTTCAGTGAGTGTTTGCCTGTTGCAGGGAAAGACAAAGGCTGCAAGGGCAGAGCAGCCCCTTTGAACAAACACAACAAACAGGTACCTAGACCCGGCCACAAAGTCCTTACAAAGGTTGAAGGCACTGAAGGCACTTTCAGATACACTGAAAGTTGCAGCTTTTCTAAGGAAGTGGAGCTCATTCTTCTGTCTGAAACTTTATAATACTCATGTGAGTATTAATACTCATTTTGTCAAAGGACATTTTTTCTTTCTGTTTTGTTCATTCTGAACCTACAAGAGGCTTAATTTACAAGGCACTTTACCTGCAGAATTAAGGCATTCGGTAAACATGCTGACGCAGTGAAAGTTTGCACTGCAGAATTTAATCAGAAATCTGCACAACCTACAAAATATCTAGAAGTTTACCAACAATAAAAATGTAAATCATAGAATAGTTTCGGTTGGAAGGAACTTTAAAGATTATCTAGTTCCACCCACCCGGCCATGGGCAAAGACACCTCCCACTAGACCAGGTTGCTCAAAGCCCCATCCAACCTGACCTTAAACACCTCCAGGGATGGAGCTTCCACAGCTTCCCTGGGCAACTTGTTCCAGTGCCTCACCACCCTTATAGTGAAATTTTTTTTCTTAATATCTATTCTAAATCTACCCTCTTCCAGTTCGAAGCAGTTACCCCTCATCCTATCATGACATGGCCTTGTAAAATGTGCCTCTCCAGCTCTCATATAGGCCCCCTTTAGGTACTGGAAAGCTGCAATAAGGTCTCCCTGGAGCCTTCTCTTCTCCAGGCTGAACAACCCCAACTCTCTCAGCCTTTCCTCATAGGAGATGGTACTCTAGCACTCTGCTTTGTGGCCCTCCTCTGGACTTGTTCCAACAGGTCCACTCTTTCCTGTGCTGAGGACTTCAGAGCTGGATGCAGTACTCCAGGTGGGGTCTCACCAGAGCGGAGTAGAGGGGAAGAATCATCTCCCTTGACTTGCTGGCCACACTTCTTTTAATGCAGCCCAGGATACAGTTGGCTTTCTGGGCTGTGATCACACATTGCTGGCTCATATTGACCTTCTTATCAGTCAGCACCCCCAGGTCCTTCTCTTCAGGGCTGCTCTCAATCTATTCTCCACAAAGCCTATATTTGTGCTTGACATTGCCCTGACCCGTGTGCAGGACCTTGCACTTGGCCTTGTTGAACTTCATGAGGTTTGCATGGGCCCACATCTCAAGCCTGTCCAGGTCCCTCTGGATGGCATCCCTTCCCTCCAGCGTGCCAACCACTTCACACAGCCTGGTATTCTCGGCAAACTTGCTGAGGGTGCACTCAATCCCAACATCCATGTCACCAACAAAGATGTTAAATAGTACCAGTCCCAGTGCTGACCCCTGAGGAATGCCACTCGCCGCTGCTCGCCACTTGGACATGGAACCATTGACCACAATTCTTTGAGTGCGACTCTCCAACCCATTCCTTATCTACTGGGTGTTCCATCCATCAAATCCATGTCTCTCCAGTTTATTGTCAAGGATGTCACGTGGGACAGTGTCAAATGCTTTTCTCAAGTTCAGGTAGATGACGTTTGTTGCTCTCCCCTTATTCACCAATGCTGTAACACTGTTGTAGAAGGCCACCAAATTTGTCAGGCACGATTTGCCTTTGGTGAAGCCATTGTTGGCTGCCACCAATCACCTCCTTGTCTTCTATGTGCCTTAGCAGAGTTTCCAGGAGGATCTGCTCCATGATCTTGCCAGGCACAGAGGTGAGACTGACTTGTCTGTAGTTTCCTGGGTCTTCCTTTTTTCCCTTTTTTAAAAATAGGGTGTTATGTTTCCCCTTTTCCTGGCAGTGGGAACAACACATAATTTCACTTGCAATAACATGCAAGCATTAAGAAAAAAGGTTGTAAAGACAAAACCCAACAGAGTACCTTAAAGAAAGGCCAATAAAGTCTCATGTAGAGACTTTATTCTACTTTATCACAGATAGTTCATCATAGTGAGGAGACAAAGAGAACTGAAGAAAGTAATTCTCTTCCCTCTGTCCTCTTCCGATTCTTTCACTGCACCAGATAAATGATTTTTTTTTTAAATGCAATTTTCATTTATGTATATGTAAATTAACTTTTGGTGCTACCAACTACAAAGCTCTAAATTCCATTTATAGTTTTAACAACTTCACTGGAGTTAGGCAAGCAAATAATCTGTTTTAAATCTATTTTATCCAATTTGATCAAGGAATTACCATAAAAGGATGAAATGGCATATTATTGCAGATCCAGCTTGCAAATCTCATTAAAGCAGCGCACATCTGTGTCTACTTCTAGTTCTAAACAAAATAGCTGAGTGATATGGATACATAGCCAAGAATTTGAACAGGATTTATTTTCCTAAAGATAAGAGACTTTTGAAAAATCTCACTCAACACACTGAGGCCTACCCTCATCCCTGTCCTTTCCACTGTGTGCAAAGGGACCTGGGAGTCCTGGTAGATAACAGGATGACCATGAACCAGCACTGTGCCCTGCTAGCCAAGAAGGCGAATGGCATCCTTGGGTTCATCAAGAAGACTGTGGCCAGCAGGTTGAGGGGGGTCATCCTTCCCCTCTACTCTGCCCTGGTGAGGCTGCATCTGGAGTATTGTGTTCAGTTCTGGGCTCCCCAGTTCAAGAAGGACAGGGAACAGTTGGATAGGGTCCAGCAAAAGGCCACAAAGATGATTAACGGATTGGAGGATCTTTCTTATGAGGAAAGGCTGAGGGACTTGGGTCTTTTTAGTCTAGAGAAAAGAAGACTGAGGGGGGATCTTATTAACGCTTACAAATACTTAAAGAGACGGAGCCAGGGGGATGGGAATGGTCTTTCTTCAGTCATGCCCAGTGATAGGACAAGAGGTAACAGGCACAAACTTGAACGTAGGAAGCTCCATCTTAACATGAGGAGGAACTTCTTTCCTTTGAGGGTGGCAGAGCACTGGAACAGACTGCCCAGAGAGGCTGTGGAGTCTCCCACTCTGGAGACATTCAAAACACACCTGGATGCCATGCTGTGCAACTGCTGTAGGTGACCCTGCTTTGGCAGGGTGGTTGGACTAGATGATCTCCAGATGTCCCTTCCAACCCTGACTATTCTGCGATTCTGTGATTCTGTGAGTAGTGATGTTCAATAAGTAAAAAGGAGTACTCACCTAAACTCTGCCTTTGTAAAACCCCTTAAAAATTTGGCCATTAACATTTGCTTCCAACAACGTAGACTTATGACCTCAGCATCATTACTTATCAGTTTATTTTTCCCCAGCTTCAAGAAGAAAATGGTCCCTTCCTGATTTAAAGCTTATAGCTGGACCAATAGGCCTCCCACTAAACACCCTTCATGTGAGCTGGGATGCTGATACTTCCATCCTATATATATATAAGGTTACCTATGTCATCTAAAGATTTTCAATCTTTCTGCACATCAAGACATAAAATGATCAGAAAGGCTCCAAAAACAAACTTTTAAACATTTAGGTTTGCACTGAAACAGCCCAATTTTGTACCCCCAATGTTCCATTTGCTTCAATGGGAAATTGATCTTAGCAGACACAGAAAGATAACAATCAACATTCCTAGGTAGAAGACAAGTATAGCAGTGTTTTCCAACCAATATGTTCAAATTATGTAATTAATTTTGTTCCCTGCTCTCATTTGACTGTTAAATGCTAATCAATAATTTACGAAGCAGTAGGTTTTACACTCTGAAACCCAGTAGGATTGTAATCTCCAGCTGTGGAACATCAGAAGGCAGCGAACAACCAGAGAAAATAAAAAGAAAAAAATAATGTCATAATCCTTTCCTTAAATTTTTTGAAGCTTGGATTATAATGGAAAAAACCCTAAGAAATAATCCACAGAAAAACAATCCTTTTTCATACTGTTTCATAGATGAATGGATTTGCTTATTTATTTGTGTTATTTTAAAGGCATTTCTAGAATGTATTTTGAAGTTATGCAGTTGTAACTTGTAACTTAGAGAAGTAAGATAAAACTGTTACTTCTGTTTGAATTGTATAGTACTCATTTTTTTCTGTTACATGACCATTATTTGTAATGCTGTTATATGTGCTCAAATATACAACCTTTTTTCTAATGAAATTATTTTCTTATATTGGTTTAAAATATACTTAATATTGCTGTACTATCACAGAGCAGTATTAATACTTTTCACTGACCTTGACTACTAGTTTCAACAAAATATAGCACCATAAAACCTGTCAAAATACTTAATGTAGTTAACAGATTTTAAATATGCAATTCAGAAGGTAGGGAACTGCAGTGTCTTGGTGGGTTTGTTGTTGTTGTTGTTTTTTTAATTCTTATTATAATGTAGAGACTAGAAAAACATGCTATTTGTCTCCATAATCCATTTCCACCAGAAAAGCTTGAAGAATATGTAGACATAATTTTAGCTTTGCCGTATCAGTCTTTAAAACACTTATAAAAACGAGAAACACACAAGCAAAAAATGTAATTTTTTTTAAATGTAATCGCTTGTCCAATTCTTCTGGTTCAGTCCAGTGTGTGATATCTGACACACCAGAAGTACGTCAGGATTGAAGAGCTTATTATCCCTTCCCATGTATAATTAATAACATGCTCTTATTGCTACTGCTTTATGTTGCTCAGCACAGTATCTCATAAAGATATAATTGTTTAGTAATCAGAGTTAATGAGTATAAAAATTCAATATTTTCTTGTCACTGTGTACTACAGTTTTCCTTTCATTGCCAATATTTCTCAGCTAATTATCTTCTCCAAACATTCTGGAGGAAAATATCTTTAAGCAGTTTTAAAGCATATAAATGTACAGATAAAATGCATTTTTCACTTGTAAAAAAAGAAACCTTGTGGAAATAATATTTACTGGTAAGCAGGTGTAACTAGCAGTTTACACTGGAGGATATACCCATACGAAGCTAAGGCACTGCTACACACAGGTTTTATGATTCCATCTTGGCCTAAGACCCATACCTTTTCTGGCCAACATGGTACATACAACACTGCCAGAATGTTGAAAATGTTTCACTGCTGATCTACAATTTATTATGCCTATCACATAAGTCAAAGTAAATAAGGCAAAAGCATTAGATGGATAAAATAGCCAAGACGAAATAACTCAAAAGCCACAAACTTGTACCAAACCAGAAAGTACCACTCTGGTAGTGGTAAATGCAACGGAGGAATGGCTATTAGTACTTTTGGCCACTGTGGCCTAAAGAAGCAGAAAAATGTTCACTACAGAAAATTTTAATAAACAGGAACTGCAGGCAGAATGGATTGCTGCCTGAATTTCAGTATAGTAACATTCTTATTAGCAAGCAACGGATTAATGTGATCTGCATAATACTAGGGTAGATATCTCTTTTCCAGAACTTGCAAACAAATATATTTCAAAGAAGTAAGTTCAGAAAACTGAAGTTTAACCTATGTTTAGAAATACTTGAAAGGCAGTGACTGGAAAAAAAAAAAAAAAGAGAGAATGATCGGTATTGTACCAAACTAGGGCAGAAATACCAAAAAAGTAACTCAACAATAATTACAAAAGTTGTTGTGGTTTAGGCCAAGCGACAGATGCTCCCCCAAACCTTTCTTCAAACACAGAGGCAGAGGAGGGAAAAAAGAGACTTATGAGTTTAGAAGGAACTAAACTACTTTAATGAAAATAGTAATAATTAAAAAAAGAAAATAATGAAATATATACAAAAACATATCAAGCTCCCAGGTTGACAATCATGTCACTCGCAGGCACTGGGGCAGTCCCAGGCTGGACTCAGTGACGGACAGGAACTGGATTCCAGATCTGCATTCATGGTCGGGATCAAAGGCAGACAAACAGACAGAGTTCTGCTCAAACGCTGGCCCTTGAAGAAGGAGGGCTGACCCTTTGATCCTTCAGCTTTTATACCGAGCATGAGGCAGATGGGATGGAATACCCTGTGGGTCAGTTTTGGGTCACCTGTCCTGTCCACTGCTCCCCACAGGCGGGACTCCACTGCACTTTTCGGCTTCTGACCCTCCAACGGGACAAAGAAGAAAGTTATCTGCCCTTGGGTGTTATAGCAATAAGTATAAGCAGAGCCTCTCTGCATACCATGCCTGGGCATCAGCTATAAACATAGACTTATCACTCTGAGAGAGTGAACACTGTCTGCACAATATGCTGTTAATTTCAGTAGTTAGAAGAGGCCCAGCTAAGAAGCAAAGTTACTAAACAAAATTTGTACTGTTTTACCTCAAACCAGGACAGAAACAATTTCTGGTTTTTATCCAACTACACTAATCGTTATTGTCATAAATGTACTGGTTTTGGAAATCTTTCCAAGCTACCTTTGTCGCCTCTTTTTAAATAAATAGTATTAAAGTTGATGCATTTTTTTCCTTTTAAAGATAACAATGTTTTCAAAGCAATACTGCCACTCATCAGTTACTTGATTTTAGCTTCATTTAATAGCTTTTAACTTTATTAATAGTTTTTCCATGAGAAACAGAGAAGTTCTGTTGTCATTCCAGTGATTAAGAATTGCAAGACAATGTAATATGGGTTCTCATTCACTGTAAACAAAATCTGTGGTTTGGTGGGAAATGCTTCTCTGCCTTATTGTGGGGCATAATTCTAAATCATCTTTACTTTGGTGTCCAGTCTTCTGAAACTGCTGAAGATGAAACAATTTAACTTACCTGAGAAGGTAGGCAAGATCATTAAAAAGTGTACTATGGAAAAATCAACACCTCATGTTTTCTCTTGGCTACTGTTGTCCTAATTTTGTCCCCTATGTTAAACCGTTCTGTGTTATAAATAAAGGACTGTACTAGGACTTCCTCTCAAACTTTATTTACATAGCCATACAATTCTATAGAGATAATTTCTTCTTTTATCAGGAATGAACTATTTTAAGAAGCTGAATAAAAAATCTACAGATAATTATTGTAAAACTTGTCACGGCTAGCTCTTAGGACAGCACTTTCAGAGCTGTCACAAACTGACATTATTCTGTTCACAATTATATTTACACAACCTAAAGATTTCTACAGTTAATCTATGGAATTGGGCTTGTGTGGTCAATTGTCCAAGTACATCAGAACATTTAAAGTGTTTCTCCCATAAACATTCCTGCAGTTTAAAGAACTGTAGCAGGTGAAAGGCTAATGCACTGCTCTTTCTTCTGGACTTCTTCAGTCTTCTAAAATTTGCAAGCTTTATGTAGCTTTTTTGTGAAAACATGCAAGTGTTAAAAGGCAACATTTATGCCTCTGCATTCCATACTGAGCCATGGTGTGGGAGTGTTTTGCTCAAAGTTTTCTGGAGTCAAAGATTCTCCAGCTCTACAGTCCCAAAAAGTAAAAATTTTGTCCTTTCAGAGTAAGCCATGTTAAAAATTATGTTACTCAATATAGAAGTTAGAATTCATAGAATCATAGAATGGTTTAGGTTGGAGAGGACCTTGAAGATCATCGAGTTCCAATCCCCCTGCCATAAGCAGGGACACCTTCTGCTAGACCAGGTTGCCCAAGGCCACGTCCAGCCTGTAACCCAGGGTGCGGTTGGCCTTCTGGGCTGCGATCGCACATTGCTGGCTCATGTTGAGCTTCTCATCAATCAGCATCCCCAGGTCCTTCTCCTCAGGGCTGCTCTCCAACCATTCCCCGCCGAGCCTGTATTTGTGCTTGGGATTGCCCCGACCCAGATGTAAGACCTTGCACTTGGCCTTGTTGAACTGCATGAGGTTGGCTTGGGTGCACCTCTCCAGCCTGTCCAGGTCCCTCTGGATGGCATCCCTCCCCTCCAGTGTGTCTACCTCACCAAACAGCTTGGTGTCGTCAGCAAACTTGCTGAGGGTGCACTCGACCCCACTGTCCATGTCGCCGACAAAGATGTAATGAAAACAAAGAGTTCAGCCTGTCACAGCTCCACAAGCAGTATGGAATTAGCCCGTTTCACTATTTAGCTCTCACATGCTAAATTAGAGGTGTTCCCATCAGAAGAGAGTTTAGAAACTTAGACCTCATGCCTGCAACCTTATACAAATGCTCCCCTTGGAGATGTAACACAGCCAGATCTTTTAATTGGGATCAACACATTGAACCAGGGAGTAGCGCTAGTAATTAAATGTGGGTTTAAGCCATAGAATTTGAATACAAGTTTTGAATATCTTAAGTGCCAGGGTTGTTTTAATTGGAAACCTCACTTCAGACACACTTGGGCTTTTATACGTTTCCTCAAGCATGGGCAATGCTAAATCTGCTAGCCTCTGTGGTAAAGTATAAATCAACTTCCCTTCCTCATATTTTTGCATATATGTAGGCCAACACAGAGGCAAAAAATCAACTTTCCTTCTTCTAATAATAGTTATCAAAAATGAGCACCATGCCTAAACTCGAATATATTAAAAGTAGTGTTATATTGCTTTGATTATAAAATAAGCAGTAAACTGAGAGAACAGAATCTTCAAAAGCTGTGTTCTGCCTCACAATATAAAATACAAAATAGATATACAGTGTAAGTATATTGGAATTTGGTCAACGCAGGCGCTTTTGTTGTCTGCACTCTATCAAGCAAAACACATATAGTGGTGGGAGCAGTGGGACTAGAAACAAAATCCCTTGAGAACAGGAAAGGAAAAGATCCCTCCAAGGCCAGAAAGATCAATATTCATTACAGGCAGCAACACTGCATCATCCTTTCTCACAAAACTGACCTAGACCCACAACAGAAACAGCCACATTTCTTGGCTGGGTCATGTCTTATCCTGTGTTAGACAACCGCACAAATCTGAATTAAAATTTTCCATTCCTTTTAAGTGAATGTTCCTTTAATTTCCATCTTATATTTCTTTCCTATGTCATATTTTCTTGTCTAAAATATTTGTAAGCCAAAACTTCGCTTCAGTGTCCATACTGACATGCCTTACCTGTGGTCATAGCCAGGGATAGCCTGATATCAGAGAAATTTAACTTACATTTTAGAAACTGAAAAACTGTACTTGAAAGACAAAAAGACTTTGGTATGACATTATGGGCACCATTTGAGCATCTTGTTAGATTACCGTGCCTACCAATGTCTTTGCACAGAGAAGAAAAACCATTTGCTTTCTATTCTACTCTATTTGTTATCTCTTTCAATTGCACACAAACATTCACACATCTCTCTATATCTTACGGAGAGATGTGACTCTCAGATTAAAAGATTTATCTGATAAGTGGCGTGACTCAAAGACTTCCCCAAACTCAATATTTCTTTGCTATGGCTTTCACTTTTTGGTATTCCCTCAGGCAACTTTTCACAAGCAAGCCCAAATCTCTCCCAGTTTTGAGGCATTCTCACCTTCAGTTACTCTTGTCATCCAGAGGTGTCAGAGCAGAGGGAGCTTGCCAGTTTTAAAACTGCCCTGTGGCTGGAGCATCTGGAAAGGGAACTGCTTTCTGCTTTGCCTTGGGAATTAATCGTAATTGGAAAAATGCAAAACAATTTAATTTGGAAGATGTGGATTGTTCCAGTGAAGCACAGTACTGCCAGCCTACTTAAATTCACATCAATTAACATGTTTCTATGTGGGGTTTAGTACAATATTATGCTACACTAAGTTCTAAGCAGCTCCTAATAGTACTTTAATTAACATACCATAGCTAACACTTTTTCCTAACAGTCTAATATAACTAATCTTAAGACAGAGCTCAATAAATTAATTCTGTCTTTTCAACTATTGAATCTTACACTTTTTCTGGTCCATCTATAAAAGCAAAACTGCATGAACTTTATTAGTAAAGCTGAAAATGTAAAAACTTCCATAAATTACATGCATTTATAAATGGCAGAAATGGGCTGGTTGCAGCAAAGCAAGTCCTTCATAAGAAACAATGCAACTGATGTTTTTATTCTGACATGATAATGCATAAACTGCATACTATTTTAGCATAACTACAGTGATAAAAACTGTAGCCCCAAATCAACAGTTGAACAAAGTATAAAAATCCTTGGATCATGAAAAAACACATGCACAGCTCTGAAAAGATTAGCACAGGTTTCTTCACACGATTTTGGTTGCTGCTGTGCACAATCCCAAGCACTCATACACTAAGATTGGAAGGAATTTGGGATCATCTGCACGTGATGTGGATGTATTCATAACTGCTAGTAGGTTTTATCTTGAAAATGGCTGATTTTATGATCTTGGATACTCATCACAACAGCCTCCAAAATTATATCTCTGATAATATGAACCATAACATCTTACCAAATATAGGCAAAACAAAAAGTAATAAAACACCTCCTGAAAAAAAAAAATGTTATGGTTCTTTCCTCAAAGCCAGGATAGTTCACCCTTAGTTCAAGTACATCTTGGCCTTCGGGAATTCAGACTTAGAATTTTCTATCAAAGTGTTTGCTTATTCTGAACTCAGAGCAAGCTTAAACCACATAATATTTATCTTTTGCACCAATGTACACAGGGGCACATTGCCGTATTTCTGACTCGGGACAGCAGTTGTTAAAAAGGAATATTTCCTTTCCAAATAGAATTGCACTTTTCCAGATTTTAGAAGATGAATTATACGTGGGTAGATGGACTAAATTATCTTTCTTTGGATTGAATACGATATAGATTCTGCTTACATGTTAGGGTTTCTTAAAAAGAAGGAAACACCTATATTCTTTATGGATGATGCAGACACAAGAAAAGCATTAAAGTTGCCACAAAGATGGTCAAATATGTTAAGGTTGTTAAAAGCCTATGTCTAACTCAGAAAAAAATTAAAAATATGAAAACTATTAAGTATAAGAGTAACTATGAGAATAAAAACACCATATAAGAAAAGTGCTTTCTTCGTGGCTTGTTGCAAACTTTTCCAGATTAGTACACACAAGACATTTTTGTTAACAACCTCACTTTCCTTCTATTGACCAGCAGGTCAAGTATCTCTGGCTACTGAAATTATTGTGTTTAAAAAAAGAGCCCCACACCTCTTAGCACAAAGGAATGACTACTTTAGTTTTTAAAAATGGAGACTCCTAACAGTTTGGGTTTCTTTGGGCTGGTACTGTACAGAAAAAGATTACACACTGCCTCTACCCAGTAAATTTCTATCTCCATATATCTAGATGGACATGTCAAGTGAAAGGATGGAAAACAAGTTAACAGAGATCACATGTGTGATGAAACTCTTTCATGGCCAACAGTCATGATAGTCACAGCTTGTTAATATCGTGGCTAATGACAAAGAACACTAAGTTTTTAATTGTCATATTTATGCAGACACTGGTGACATTTCTGAGGCAGTACTGGCCTTCTAATTTCTACCAGAACTTAAGACTTCTCTCATAAAGTCTTTGTAATGTCCTCTAGAAGCCAAACACTTTGTGACAAGTAGATCTGTAAATATATGCTGGTAATATGAGGTACTGGAATTTATAACATTCAGTTTATCAAAGCTATCGCTATGGGAGAAGAATACATGAGAAAAAAAGAAACAACAAACAAACAAACCAAAAACAAGTCTTCTAAGCAACTTATTGCAGTAATTTATGGTGCCACTATTCACAATTTCCATTTGTGCCTGCAATAGAAGAGGAGCTACCCTCCAGTTCACAGGATGCTTGAGGCTGAAAGTGACCTCTAGAGGTCATCTTGTCCAACTGCCCTGCTCAGGCAGGACTATATTCAGATGGTTTCTGGATGTTTCTGAAGAGAGGGACTCCACAAGCTATCTGGACATGTTCCACTGGGGTGAGATTCTCAGAACAGATTAAGCTTTATTTTCTCCTGAAATATTTCTTGTACATATTCTTTAATTTGAAGAATTTGTTCAGAAAGATCAAGTGATAATTTTTACTTTCTAAACAAATTCTGAAAAGAAAATTAAACAAAAGAAAAAACTTTTATGCAGGAAGGGTTTTATTGATACAGATCTCCATTAAAATATAGTAGTCCCACCCATACTAACTGTTACACTGATTATAAATCTTCAGTTGTTCGGGGATTTTTTCTGATACAGCAAATAAAAGAAATATCAAAGTATTTCTTCCTCTTATTTTAACTATCTCTATCCTTTTGATCATTTCATGTACCGCTTGTGGTTAGAGATTAAAAAGTACAAACAACTTGCAGAGTACCTGTGCAGCATACATTCAGAAAGGACCAAACTAAGAGTTGCTGCTGATTCGTGGTGTAAACTAGATTTGCAGTTTGAGCAGAAAACACAACAATAAAAGTTGAAAAGAAAGTGGATCCACATATTGAAAATTTTATGATTTAGAAATGCGTAATATGGGAGAGCTCTAAAACCATTCAGAAAAGTATTAATAGGTTGCCTAAGGTCTACAGAGGCAAGATCATGTCTATGTATATTCTATCCCACTGTCTCATATCTACTCATAAGAAATCATTAACTATGAGCAAAATGAAGAGAGTTAACACAGATTTATATACGCATCAAATTTCTAGTACAGGAAGCAGCATATAATGTAAACATACATTACATAAGCTTTAACTATGTTAAAATACCTTTTGTTACTTCTTGGTGAAAATTTCAGTTTAAAGAAAAATAATATAAACAAATGTTACAGTCTCCAGAGAAAGGAGAGAGAGACATAAAGAGACAAAACACTTCCGTTTTATATTTTTGGAAGGCTACAAACCACTGTATGACTTTTCTTCAAAACTGAGTTTTGCACTGATGTGATAGTTTTATGGAAATTTATTATTGTTTATGAACCCGTAAGTAAAAGCTCAGTGAAAATTGTGTGTGGGAAGTCAAGTTCTGAGAATGATCAACAGAAGGCAAGGAAGAGGTTTTTGATTGTCCTTCCTCCTCTGAAATTCACATAACATTGCTTTAAGTGACAGCAAAGCTTGCTATGTTTTCTCAGAGTATGAATACAAGAACCTCTTCGTGGATTCTTTTAGAACAATTTATCTGTTAGATTTAATGAGGGTCGTCCATCATATTACTTTACCTATTTCCCACCTTTCCACTTGTTTTTTTTAGCCACTAATTAGCCTTTTCCCTGCCTGTACGATGTGGGGATATGTTCACAATCTAATAAGCTCTCACTGTGTCTTATCATTCTTGTAAATCTTAAATTGTGGTTTTTCCTTACTCCTAGGGCCTTCAAAAGTATATTTATCTGAAAAACCCAACCCTACTCTGATCTAGATTTTAAGTAGCTGTTACTGATTTTTTTACATGGGCTCATAATTAAATAAGAATGATGACAGAAACTACTTAAAATAGTAAAAGATAGTAAATATGATTATCTTTCTTTTCCAGAGAAACTCAAGCTCCATGCTGTTCAGCTAAGTCTTTTCCCTGCCACTGTCCCTTCTATTACAAAAATAGTATTAGAAGTAGGGATTTATTTGATCTCAAATTCTGCTTCAGGTAAGCAAAAGGAGAAATCCCAAGCAACTTGAACTATTGATTATGATGTCATTATGAGCTACACATATCTGCAGAGCAAGTGTTTCAGCAACCTTCACAGCATGGGTTTAAAAGGTATGATAGTATAAAATGAACAGTTATCACACTGTAAAAGAATGGCTGAGACTGGAAGAGACCTCTCAAGATCGTTTAGTCCAACCCTCCCTGCCTAGAGTAGGGTCTCCCAGAGCAAGTTGCCCAGGAGAGTGTCCAATCAGGTTTTGAATATCTGCAGGGATGGAGATTCCACAACCTCTCTCAGCAAACTGTGACAGTGTTTGATCACTCAGTAAACAAATTTTCTCTATTTCAGCTTGTGCCTATTGCCTCTTGTCTTCTCACTAGGCACCAGTGAGAAAAGTCTGGCTCCATCTTCTTTGCTTCCCCAATCAGGTATTTATAGACATAAGTAAAATTCCTCTGAGCATTCTCTTCTTTGGGTTGAACAAACCCAGCTCTCTCAGACTCTCTTCATTCATCTAAATGTTCCCTGACCTTAAATATTCCTCCACCAAGGTCTTCCTTGCCACAGATTTCCCCTCTAGTCTCAGGGCCCTGGGACTGTTAAAGGCTGGTCTTACGGCCAGTCTTATCAGCAACAACTGAGACAAAGAAGGCATTAAATTTATTCTGCTCCAGAAATTCACGCTTTGAAGTAAATCTATGTTTCCTTTGGTGGAGAAATACGTTTTCTATATGCTGGTTCCTCTCTTATTCCCCATCTATTGATATGTTCCAGGAATAATTTACAATATTATAAAATTAAAGAGATCATGCATTTACCTAGTTAATGTTAAAGGAAATTGTATATTTTTGTTGGATAGGTATTCATTCTGCATAACAAAGATAAATAAGAAACAGAAATAGAAAATCAAAGAGGCTTCTTGCTGTCTAAATTAGATATCCTCAATTTATAAAGAGTTGTGGGTTTGTTTTTTTTTGACTGGGCAAATTATATTTGCTGAACCACAGAAAACAGTAGTTGAGCATTCAAATCATACCTATGCTTAGAGGAAGATCATGATCAGGCTGTCCATGCAGTTCATGTTTACATGGGTACTGGTAAACACACTGTTCTCAACCTCTACTGATTTGTGTGGCTGGCCATGCATGTGTTTTTTATACGTGTGGGTCTGCCTGTTGGGAACCAGACTCATCACTGCCTCACTGGGGACAAGGAACTACAGCAGCACCATAAATATCAGCCCAGGACAGCAGGAATCTACCTGGATTGTGAAGCCCTATATACACAGCTACGCTAACATGGCCTACTTATTTTCACAATTCAAATGCAACTTCAATCATTTCAAAAAGCTTTTAGGATTCACACTGAAGATATTCTGTAGGCTATGGAAAGCAAAATAACCCGTATGATTTTAATGCCTGCAGTTTTTTAAACCAGAACATGATGTTAGAAACAAGGAAGAATCTGTCTGCTTTGCCTTCAGCATTCCTGTATGATGAACAATGAGAGGAGACTAAGTTTGGTTGTAAAAAACTTGTTTCTCAGTTTACTGAGGCTCCTATTTCCTTCCCATTCAAATCACTTACAGATGTGATGCTTAGGATATATTTCGTTTTTCAAAGAGTGCCCAGGATTTTTGTGCTCCATACCCCACAAAACACTACAGGTTCAGGCTGTAGTTCTGTCCTCTCTGAGTCTAGCTGGCTGCTCCAACCTCCCCAGTGCGCTAAGGCCCTATGCATGCTCTGATCTCATGCGGTAACCCTTTCTGCATTGGATTCCATGATCTCTAGAACATTTTCTCCCATCTGTGTATCCACGGCTTCCCCAGGGCAGGAGCGATCTTTCTGCTATTTTGAGGAGATCCATCTGACATAGTCTTCTTAAAGCACTTTACTAACTGTAAACAGACCATGTAGGAGGCTTTGCTAAAGTCAAGGTATATGACATCCACTGTTACCCCTATATCCACGCAGTCAGTCATCTCATCAAAGGGAACAACCATATTGGTCAGGCAAGATACACCCTTGATAAAACCAGGCTGGCTGTTCCTAGCAGTTTCTTCACAGGGTTGGAAATGGCTTCAGAACGATTTGTTCCATTCTCTCACGAGGTGCTGAGGAGGCTGATACACTTGTAATTACCAGGATCCTCCTCCTTGTCCTTCTTGAGGATGAGTACAATGGTTGTGTAAACCAGTAAAAAGGAAACTTCCACAATTGCCACTACATTTCAAAGGCACCCCCACAGTGACACCAGACACCTTGCTCAGCACCTTTGGGTGCATCTTGTGTGGTCTCATGGACTTGTGTGTGTCCCAGAGGGTGAAGTGCTCTCTACTTCAATCCCCCTTTCCTGTGGGTACTGCCTTATTCCCACAGACTCTGCTTGGAGGCTCAGAGACCTGGGTGGCCTGAGGGCAGGTCTGATCAATGAAAAAGGCATTGAGTACCTCAGCCTCCTCCAAGTCCTTTGTCCCAATGAGCAACAGGCCCACATTTTCCTCATCCCTACCTTTTCTACTTACAGAAACCGGTCTTGTTGACCACCCTTGCTAGTTTCAGCTCCAGCTGAGCTTTGGATTTTTGACACTGGGAGATCCACAACACACTGCTTGCTTAGACCACTCAGAGGAATATAGAGATATTTCCCACTTCCACTTCTGTGCTGTTTTTTGTCTGAACCCATGGCCTTCTTCCACTTTTTACTGATTTTTCTGCCCACTGGAATGGATTGTCCTTATGTTGTAATAGTTGATCTCCTCTGCCTGCCATGACAGTTTCCACGGGATCCTGTCAAACAGATTCCCAAAGAGGATGAAGCCCTCTGTCCTCTTCTTTTCCTACCCCAAACTTCTTGCTGGTTGGTGGAATTCTTTGTTCAGAGTTAAGGGGTTTCAGGGTTGTTAGTAAAAAAAATCTGCAAGGTGAATTAATAATAACACCTCTGACAGAGAGACACCATCGCATTTTTACCTTAATCTATAAACCTTTAAAACTGTAAAACCACCTGCATTTTTTTGCTTCTAATGTCAAACTCATGTACTTGTAGAAAATTTAACCAGATAAAAAAGCCTGTGGTTAGTGAAAATTACTCCTGATGCAGCTGACAAAAGTGAGAGCTTATTGCTGGAAATAACACTACAATATTTTCTAAAAATGTAAATGATGTGGATGCTTCACTTCAGATTTTAGAAATAACAAAAGATATCATAGGCATGATTTTCAAACATTAGCTGTTCAAAAGGGCAGTTCCAACTCCAAGGCCAATCTCATTAGTTAGAAACCAAATGAACAATAAGATAAAGGTTCATCCCTATAATTTTAATAAGAGGTCAATGGAGGGCCAACTTAATTTTCTTCAGCCTCTGCTCAATGGCATTAGTTAGTGAAATCAGCTCTTGTGTAAGCTTGAATTCAGTTATTTCAAGCATGAATGTTTTCCTGACATCAATGAGCCAATCCATCAGTAACAAGTATTTTAATTTCACTAAGATAATTTTATAATTCAGAGACCTACCAAATTCCCAAGTTACGTGGCTCAAAATTCAAAGTATCTGAATTGATACTGAAATATTAGCTTTGCTGTTTTCAGCCGTGAGCAGTGTAAGAGAATAAAATTTTCTGATAATTTTCATGGTCCCCTGTACATGGCAAATAATATGTGACAGGTCCTTAAAAAGATCTCAGTGACCAAAAGTGGAATGTAGCTCTTGGAATTAAGACATATCAATCTCGGTCATGTAGTCTGCCCAAAACCCAAACCAAATGATCTATTTCATTGCATTGTCAGCAACATGGCATTTATTCCCTTAATGTTCCTGAAGCCAGATGTTTCATTGTCTGTGTCCCTTGAGAGTCAAATTCTGGTAGGTAATGTTTTGCCTGAAGAAGTAGTCAAAACTGGCAGTGAGCTTCCCACCGTCACTTCTTAGGCAACAGCCTTCTAGCTTGCCTAATCAAAGGTGTCAAGACACCAAAAACAAAGTGCTGAAGGAGACTCTCAACCTAATGCCTGTCTACTAACACACTGCCTTAAACTATTAATCTTAGGAGAAGAAATGGAGTTTGGAGCTGCCCCACACCATAGATTTGAAAATGCCAAAACTGTATTTTGGTCCCTGATCTGAAGTCTACAACGTATTAACAATCCTATTTGTAAACTACTTTATTCTGCATTCCCATAATTAAAGAAATACATGCATACATCTTTCTACCTCAAAAAGTGAAGGGAAATCTGGCATTAAAATACATGGTTTTCAATCTTGTCAGAGAAATTGGAAGAATTAAAAGGGAGATCTGTCTCCACATTCACCTGATTGAGTTTTTCGAAGCATTCTTCTCACCCTGCCACCATTTTGTGACAAATTGCATGGGAAGTAACCAGACAGCAAGAAATCTGTATAGAAGGATAAAAGGAGAGATAGAAATGGAAAAGAAGGGATATTTTAAGAAAAGACAACAGCTCCACAGGTAGGAGTAAAAGAAAGGCTTCAGCTAAGAAGACAAAAATGGTAAAAGGAACAAGAAATAGAAGCAAGACGTGAAACAAAGGAGAAATGAGAAAAGAGAGAGAACAGATAAACATTATTTGTTATTACCTGGCACTACACACAAAAAATGTTGTCGCTGTAACAGAAGAAGAGCAAAACAGTAGTGAGGAAATAAGGCAGAGGGACTATGCTAATAAAGAGAACCACTAAATTGAAGTACAGTAGAATAAGCCACACTAACATAATTCTAGTTCTTGAATTCTAGTTCAATTCTAGTTAAAGCCAACATTTCTGTGAATAAAAAATTCATCTTTCATAAAACATTCATAATGTAATTCTCCTCCATTACCTTCCCAGTAGGCAAAATTCCTGGCCCACCAAAATGTCAGCTAGAAGAAAAGATATCTGCAGTAAAACAGCTAAGGCCCTTTAACACACAAATGAAACCTGCAACTCTTGAACTACAGAGGGCTTATAACGGCATCTCGAAGGATTTCATAGCTTTCTCCACTTATGAATGTTTCCATTGGCACTGATTTTACAGTTATTATAGTGTCAAAAAACAGGGTGAAGCAAACAGAGACAGAAAACAGTTCACTTCTCTTTACCTTGTCTGCCCAGGAGTGCTGCTGTAACAGAGGAAAAAGGACATGTTTTCCTAGAGCCAATATGGGAAACTGGCACCAGTGAATGATGGGAGGTGCTGGCTCTTGGAAGAACACCTTTGAGGTGTACGATAACTTTCTAATGAGAGGTTTCAAATACCGCTGTCCTCAGGGATCAAAATAAAGCAGTATTTCCTTGGGTGCTTTTGTACTAAAGTTGTTAGCCTGGTATTCCAGAAGCCTGACTTTGTTGATCTGAATCACCATAAATGATTTACTTAAACTTTCTGGTCCTCGGTTCCTAATCAGTCAAACAGTACTTGTCTCTCTTTCTTTCTTCCTTTCTTCCTTTCTTTCCCCCCTCCCTCTTATTCTTTCTCAGCCTTTCTTTATTAGCTTCCTTTGGTGTTTCATTTTCTGAATCTAAGGTTTCTGCTGTTCTGTGGCTTTATCACCCTAGCAGAGGCCTCAGTTGTGTAACTGGACAAATAATAATAATGACATGGGGCCATTTACCTCCCTATCTGAAAATAAATGGCGGCAGGTGTATCTGCCTGCCTTAAAGTGTGTCTTCTCTGAGCTGCAAGGGTCAAAGCTTTATCCGCTTGGGGTCATCAGCCCATTATAACTGATTAATGGAGCACTCACCAGAACAAGGACATTGGGAATGCTATGTTACAGACTAGTTATATTAACTTTCTGAAAGCCCTCCAAGCTGTGCAATGCAAGTTGACTAATAAACAACAAATGACAACCTTACAGGAAAAACACCTTTTCTCCATTAGGCTAAAATGAAAACCAGGTACCTAAAAGAAAGAAGAAAGAAAAAATACACTACCTTATTATACCTTTTAGAGCATACCAAGTTCACAGTGCCTGAAGCCTGGCAAGCAGCTGAGGTGGATGGTCAAAATCATAAGGGAAAGCAAGAGGAAAGATGCTTGCAACACCTTTCCTTAATCCACTTCTTTTAAATCAAGGCACAAGGAGTATTTAAAGGAAATTGAGGAAAAGACAGAACAAGAGGAAGAACAACAATGTGCTGAGAAATATACTCCTCTTCTGCTACCCAGAGTTACCACTTCCCAGCTTCACACAGACAGCAAAGAAAAACAGTTTGTTCTTGTTGCCTCTGGAATAGACTATCATTTTAGTCTCGGCTCTGAAGAGAAAGCAAAACAAGGGTGTGCACTCCAAGAGAAACTGGAAACCAGGCCACAGGTGTATGTACTGCTCTAATGGTAGCCAAGCTCAGTTAGGAAACTAACATCCTTTGACCAGCATCCTCCCATCATCACTTTGCCAGCAAACCACCGTAATCCTTTTCACTGGTTTTAGTTCTGCCACACTGATCGAGGCTGCCTGAACTTGGGAAGAGAAATTTTGGAAGAGTTGCATGTGTGGCTGCACCAGCAGGTCTGGGAAGGCAACAAACTTGGTTGTCACTTGTGTTAAACTCTTTCCTGGCTCAGGACTATTGACCCTGCTGTAGGGTGCAAGTTCCTGAATCACAGTTCCTTTTCTGTTTCCTCTTTGTTCTCAGAAAGGCAAACACGAGTTTACGATTTTGACAGTCACAAAGAACACTCTCCTTACATGCTCAGTTAAGTCAGCCAGCAAGCAGGGAGATGATGAGGCAAAGCTTCTTTCCCTGCATTACTTCGTGCAAAGCTTAAAGGATCAGAACAAATTTGCTCTAGATTTAATCTCTACGTATCCAACATGTCAAAGGCAGATTATTTTTTCAAAAAAATCACAGACAGACACAATATAAAAGTGATAATACATTCCTAGCCCTTAATTTGATGTCAGTTTTATTTACCTCACTTGCACTTCACTTCAGGAAGTTCCTTTGGTGCTATTCTCTGAAAACAGAAGAGGGTACATTCTTCATATCCCTAATCTGTCATAGTACAGAGTGATCTTGATACCTTATTCCCTGCCTAATCTTATCAACGTGTTAGTTAAAGTCCTCATAATGCCTGTTTTAGAACCTCTTAGCATTTTGCATCCAGTGGAACATTTTAGAGCAAATAAAATAGTACATATGATATAATTAAAAAAGAAAAAAAGGCAGGTCCTCAGTGCTTTCAGTTAATCCTCCTGACAATGTTCACTGATAGTTCACATCAACTGTCTGTGAAATCAGTTCAAAACCCACAACAAACTACATATGAATGTTAACTTCCAGATATCCCAAAGCAGATCAAGAACTAGCACTGACCTTGTCTGCCCCTTTGCAGCTCTGAAATGATAGGCGAGAAACTAGTGATACACAGTTCTGCAGAGCTGTGCAAAATAAGGAATTGCTATTTAGTGCATGCAATAACACACTGGGAAGAATATTGTCTGAGCTTGGGAGTTCCAACCTGAGCTTATCTTGATTAAATGTCTAAATCGATGGTACGTGAGCAGAATCAGTATTTTCCTGTTATCATCTTTCCTTGTTGATTTTCAGGTTGAGAGTGCCATCTTCCCTATTTTGAAAAACATTTGTAGGTCTGTGTAGAGGATTTAAATGTAATTGAAAAAAGTATCCTGTGGTCACACGTAGGTCAGAGCACTAGGGAAACACAGATAGGTTATTCTCTCTTTTATCGCGTGTGTGTGGTTTTTTCTCATTTTTAGGAGAATTAATTAAATAGCAAATACTCTCTTTTTCCATTTGCTACTCACTAATGACAGACGACTATGTAGCTCTATTTTTTAATACTATGCAATTTTTTCCTTGTTCATTTTATTTTGCCAGCAGTTATGATTTTCAGGAAGTTGTTAAATAAGAAAAGAACTTCAGTGCTGGCTTTTACTTGTTTAGTTCCTTTTGTGTCCTGATTCAGAGACAGAAGAGAAAAAGAGTTGGATTGACCAACCAACCGATTTGACATCATCTTTAATTACATAAAATATAATGGTCATTCATTACACAGTAGTCATTTCTGTGGCAGGTATACATTATATTTGCCCTTAAGGTCATCCCATCACAAAAGGAGTTTAACTCATTTTTGAAAAGAATAGAAAATGGACTAGCTATATTCATTCTTCTGCTTACAATGCACTTGCTGGTTATCTCTGAGGTCACTCCAAGGTGACTTACAACTTGACTGTCATAGACTGCCTGAAACACCCGTGCATCTACAGAGCAACAAGAAGCATTTGTAATAAAACACATGAGCTCTTAATTCCAGCACATGGAAAATCTACTGATGCCAGGGTAAGATAGGAGACATGCACAAACCCGTCAAAGTTCCAGAAAGAACAGAGACCGGTATGATAAAAAGACAATATTTTAGGTGGTAATAAACATATCTCTTATGACTATATTCATATGTTTTGACCATCTGTATCTCTTAGTAGCTTTCTACTTCTGCTAACACCCCTCAAAAAGTCAAAAGAAGGTTTTCTTACCATAAGAGGTAAGCTGAAGGAAATTGGGGCCAATTATCACTTTTGTCTCCTAATAAAAAGAGGAAATATTAGGAAGAAGTTTTGGAAAGAGAAAATAACTCTACAGATTTCATTCCTTAGACATCCTTAGCTACTTCTTAATATATACTGTCTGTGGAATGGGAAGTTATCAATGAATAATGACCTCCAGTTGTTCCTTTAAAAATGTTAAATGACGTGGCGTTTAAAAAACTTCCTGTATCAATGCAACATGCTAAAAAGTACCTGTGGAACAAACTTGGTGGCAAATTTCTTTCTAAAATTAGTTCATTTCTACCACTTCCCTCAGAAACAAATTGGATCTATCCATTGAGATTAACTCTAAGAATATATATCCCGTTATTTACCCAAACACCCTATGCCACCTCAAATACAATACAATGTAAATGTTACTGGTCAACAATGAGCAAAACCAGAGGATTCAAGCCAACCTTTCAAGAACTGGTCAGGAAAAAGGGGAGGGTGGAAAATCCTGTTAACATCTTGGTAAACAAGAAGGAATTGTGTCACTGTGTGAAAAAAACATCTTGTGGAACTCGTTCTTCTAGGATATTATGAATGTCAAACAAAAATGTTTCCTTTCTGTAGTCAGTGCAACCCTACACCAACCACTACTTAGATGAAAGTACGTTATAGTGGCATGATCTGGTTTTGATGGCTAAGGGGTAAGTAGGAACTCTGAACTTTGACATTATAGACTTTATTTCAAGATTTTATTTTCTATTAAGAAAATCTCTTCTCCTAATGAGACAGAAGGTAAAAAATTGCTTGCAGGATTAACTATTGAAGTTCTGATTTGTCAATATGTTCCAGATAAAATTGTCTTTTCCTTCTTATCACAGCATGAGCTGTGATCCAGTTTCTTCTAGGATTTCCATTCTGTTCCTTTACACCAGTTTCTCCAATTTCTTGTTCGTTGTTTTTTCTTGTCATTTATCACTACCTTCAAAGTAGGTCAATGGTAACACAATTTTTTTCTTACTGTTTACCTGTAATTTCTTCATACTTAAGGTTTCTTTGGGCCAATGTGCTAGAACACATTATTTTGTTTTCTGAGAGCCTTTTGGGTTCTGCTTGTATATTTTGAACTTCAGGTGCCATTCAACCTATTAGTTTTCTGTCCTGTGAACCATTGAAACACAACTCTCCAAAAGGGTTCAGAAGTTGCCCAGTCAATGTTCTTGTGTCTTAGCTTCTTGGAAAACAATTTAACACAAAGAAGATTAAGAACTTTTTGCATACTAGTATGACAAAAATATGTATGTACATATACATATTCATGTAACATTTCAGTAACTGAAATGTTGGCAAACTCTGTTGTTATCGAATGAGCACATTAGAATACAACCTGGGTCCTCACTTAGTTTCACACAGCAACCACATGCTCAAAGTAGCTGTAGATATTTTCTCATGTGCATTTCATGTTACAATGGCATTTGCTCACTGTACCATTGTCAGTTTTGCTGCTCTCTGAATAACTGAAGAATTATGTTTTCCAAGTTACACCTAAGTGGTTTAGAACCAGGTAGAGATAAATAGCTTGAAATGAGTGATTTATCTTTGCGAATGTCACCTCTCCAAAATTTTGCTTTGCATGTCAACTACTGCTCTCAAATGCTCATTTGCAAAATTCTTCACTAAATCATTTCTGCTAATGAATCTGAATCTGCAACTTTTCAGAGAAAAATTAATTTAAAATCTGTAAAATATTGAATATGCTGCCTAGTTCTGATTGGACAAAGAGAGTATGGGGGATTTATATATATTACTTGAAAAGCGGGTAAGTTTTGAATATAGAACTTGGTATGTTTGCACTGAAAGCTCTTATCTGTCAACTTTGCTGTTTGTATGAGCTGCCAACCACTCACCCATTTTCCAGTTTTATTGCTTACTTGTAATTGAATCACAAGTATTCAGGTGAATTCCTCTCAAACTTTTGTTGATGAGAATAATTCCCAAACTGATTCAAAGATACGTGGGCCGAGAGGACAGAAAATAACGAGGGAACATTTCTGTGCAGGGGGTCCCTGTGCAGCAGGAGGGTGCGACCCCTCATGCAACTGGTGGCCACAGCACTGGTGTGTAATTACAGAGGAGGGGATCACAGTCCAGACCACACAGCCTCACAGCCAGCACTCTGCCCCTTTGAGCACCCTTACCACCAGCCACATTGCCCTTTGCACTCAAGCTCTGTCAACAAAGCAGGGGCACCCAGTGCCTTGGGCAAGACTGAAAGCCACCACACAATGTGAATGGAGAGCCATGTCCTCTGCAAGAGACAGCTGCCTCTGTAGCAGCTTTTCTTTGCACTGCAGAGCTGCAGTTCTAACAAAAGCCTGTTAAGATAGATGCAGTCCAGAAAAGAACAACAGTCTCCCAGGAACAAAATGGCCTTTGGCTATTCTTACTGCTAGGGGTCACCCTTTAGTGCCATAAGCTGATAAGACTGGAAGACTGGCCTGTCTAGGAATGGACCTATGAGGAATTGTGGACTCAAGAGATCTCAGATGTAACTCAGACCTCAGCCCATGTTTGGACACTTGGACAGCTGTGAGGACAGTCAGCCTGAATTTACCTCTTAGCTGGATTGCATCATCTTCTAGCTCATCTGGCAAGCTTTGCTGAATTCTTGAGTGTGACGCCACACTTCACATATTGCCCAGCCCAGCTCTTTCTACAATAGTTCAAGGACTCACCCACTCGCAACAGACCTTGGCACATTAAGTTGGTGAGTTGCACAATTTTTCACTTAACATGGCACAAAGAATAAATTTGCTTTAGACTTCCATATAGTTCAGATGGGCAAAGGTGGTTTGTTTAACCAGGCCTGGATGAAAACAATGGGCTGTCAGTTGCTCCATCTGTAAAAACAATATTGTTCCTGTTGTTGCTCCAAAATTACTTCAACAGGAGTAGAGAGGAAGGAGTAAATTGCATAGCTGGTAGAAATAAACAAGCAAACAGAAGATGTAATTCTTTCTGTGGAGTTAGGGAGGACATGAGGAACTAGATAATTCTAGTCTCCCAATGGATGGAGGGCTGATGGATCAAGAGAGGGCAAAACACTCAGATTAGGACACATATCACGGTTCTGGAAATAAGGAGCTGCCAAACCAGCTGAGTTTCAGAAACAAAGCTACACCCAGGATGCAAGACAAAGAGCAAACACCCAAACAAGAAGCACAGTTTGACACAGAAGCTTTTTGCCAGAGTCAGTTAATATTCAAAGAGCACCTGCAAGTTAGTGTGGTGAGCAGGACTAGGGAAGTGACCATCCCCCTGTACTTGGCACTGGTGAGACCCCACCTCGAGTACTGTGTTCAGTTTTGGGCCCCTCACTACGAAAGGGGGGTAGTGTGGTGAGGTGCTGGAGTGTGTCCAGAGAAGGGCTACAAACCTGGTGAGGGGTCTGGAGGACAAGTCTTATGAGGAACGACTGAGGGAACTGGAGTTGTTTAGCCTGGAGAAGAGGAGGCTGAGGGGAGACCTTATCACTCTCTACAACTACCTGAAAGGAGGTTGTAGAGAGGTGGGGGCTGACCTCTTCTCCCTAGTGACAAGTGATAGGACGAGAGGAAATGGGTTCAAGTTATGTCAGGGGAGGTTTAGATTAGGTATTAGGAACATTTTTTTTGCTGAAAGGGTTATTAAACATTGGAATAGGCTGCCCAGAGAGGTGGTGGATTCGCCATCCCTGGAGGTGTTTAAAAAAAGGGTAGATGTGGTACTTGGGGACATGGTTTAGAAGTGGTTTTGTCAGGGTAGGTTAGTGGTTGGACTTGATGATCTTAAAGGTCCCTTCCAACCTCAGCAATTCTATGATTCTGTGATGCTATGATTCTAAGTTACAGTTGCTGCTGCTGATCCAAATCAACAGGTACCCTGAGTACTAGCACACGTGATTACTGGTTACATGTGGTAAAATGAAACAAGCTTCATAGTAATTATATCCTGAATGTCAAAAAGCAGTGACTTAGGATCTTTGGAAACCAGTTGCCGAGCTAGTACCTTATTGTATTTCCCAACATGATGAATAATATCAGTATGATCTTGTTGTTTTACAAACAATAATACCAATTCTAACAGGTAACTGGGTAGCAAAAAGAATTTAGGAAGTTACAGAATCTCTATTTACAACATCATTAGGAAAATGCAACTGTCAGGACAGAAAAGTGTCGTGTCATTGAAATCTTCCTTAGAGTCTATGATTCTGTGAAATAGGGAGTGGAGAGGACTCAGAAGAAAAAATAAGTCTGGTGCAGACTTATTGGTGCAGCTAATGCTGGTGCATTAGCTTCCTTCAAAGGAGGTAAAAATAAACCTGGAATCTGGAGGTTTCCTATTGCAGTCCTCTTTACTGATCTGTAGGCAGGAAGCAAGACCTTCAATAAAACAAAATCCCAGGTAGTGAAAAGGCAAAAGGATTACATTGCTTGGCATTTTAGAAAAGATTATGAGTGAAACACACAACACACAACCACAAAGTACACTTTCCGGGGGCAGCGGATGGGGGGAGGGAGGGCCGCAGGGCTGAACCTCTCATTAATGTGAAAAAAATCAGATGTCTAAATAATAGCAGAGATTTAGGAGAACAAAATTAAAGGTGCTGTAGTGATAAATAGTTCCTGTAAAAACAAAGAAATCACTGCAGGCAACAACTGTAAAAATTAGAAAAGAAAAAAAAAAAAAAGCAAGCTTACTAAAAATTAGCAGAAATTATTAAAGTTCTCCCACTCACCATCTCCCAAGTTCATGACACTCGCCATGTCTCAAGTTCAACAGTTATTTCAAGGTAAGTACATCTAGAAGACATTTATATTGTATGGCCAAAACTTAATGACAGTAAAATTTAAGCAATTGATTTTAAGATGACTCCTTTGGAGTAAATAATGGGACAGAAAATACAGGTAAAAGAAGTTGTCACAATACCCTGTTTAGAAGAATGTGACAGTGTTTTCATTTTTCATTTTAAGTAAAAGTAATTGAAGCTCTGCATACATACATATTTTTTTAAAAAGGACATGTCATGAGTTTGGTTTTAGTATACAATTTTTTTTTCCCTCTAATTCTTTTCCCATCCCCCAAGGCAGCTCAAATAGTAATTAATCTTCAGCTTTACAAGAAGCAAGAAAGTTGGGGAAAAAGGAATAAGAGTGCTTACACGTTTTGTAATTTGATATGTAACTGCCCAGAGGGGCTTTTATTACAATGCATGCAATAGATAAAATTAATCCCTACAAGTATGCCATGTTATTTGTTCAAGTTAGGAAAATTGAGCTCAGTCCTCTGGAGGCAAACCAGAATTAGTATAGTGAAAGCTCATTCTGCAGTGAAGATATCCTGACAATACTCTTCTCCCTTTCTGTTACTTATGCCTCTGGTTACAGGGCTCTTGATCAGTCTTTGCCGCTTTCCCACAAGTTCTGGTTATAACTGCATTGCAAACTGCTCACGTGCCTCCTCGCACTGCTCCTCTCTCTTGTCCTGAAGGGGTGAGAAGCCTTCAGTGGCTTGCAAACTGTGCCTGTACACGGCTCCCAGTTAATTTTTCTCAGTGATCTTATTCCCAGCTCCTTTCATAACTACTTCGTATCTTCCTCTTCCACAGCAGTACAGGAGTTCTCTTCTATGCACCTGTAGGAGCAGAGATGCCAAGTTGAGGAAACAAGGATTCACTTTAATTTACCACACTTGTTCTCTGAAGCTTTTAAATCTCAGCACATGAATGGTCCTGACCAAGCCTACACTGCTCATGGTGTGTATATAGGAATATTTACCCGATCTGAGACTACATAAATGCTGGGTAATATTTTTACATGGTTCTCTGAACTAGGGCCTTATTCTGAAAACGTACTTATGGCAGTATGCATCAGCAAAGATAAAATTTAGTTTTCTGGTATCATTTTACAAGACTGATTTTACTCATATGTGAAAACTGTGTCCAAGCATAGGCTTCAAAAAACTTAAGAAAAAATTGAAACCCTCCTCAATGTGTAAAGGACAGTGTTATAGCCAGATTGTGAAACCTCTCTATGAAGTGACTCAAAAGAAAAATGAGTTTATGAGGGGCCCTGAGCAACGACAAGCCTTTGAGCAAGTTAAACAAGAGACTGTAGATGCAGTATCCCTTGGACCAGTCCGAATAGGACAGGACTTTAAAAATGTGCTCTACGCTGCAGCCGGGGACAATGGCCCTACCTGGAGCCTCTGGCAGAAAGCACCAGAGGGCGCTCGAGGTCGACCCCTGGGGTTCTGGCGTCGAGGATATAAAGGCTCCGAGGCCAACTATACTCCAACTGAGAAAGAAATCTTGGCAGCACATGAAGGAGTTAGAGATGCTTCAGAGGTAATTGGTACTGAGGCACAGCTCCTCCTGGCACCCTGATTACCAGTACTGGGCTGGATGTTCAAGGGTAAAGTTCCTTCTATTCATCACACCACTGATGCTACCTGGAGTAAGTGGGTTGCCTTAATCACACAGCGAGCTCAAATAGGAAACCCAAGTCATCCAGGAACTGTGGAAGTGATCACAAATTGGCCTGAAGGTAAAGACTTTGGAATGCCACCAGAGGAGGTGGTGACACATGCTGAAGAAGCCCCACCATACAATGAACTCTCGGATAATGAGAAACAGTATACCTCATTTACTGACGGGTCTTGTCGTATTGTAGGAAAGCATTGAAGGTAGAAAGCTGCTGTTTGAAGTCCTACACAACTCCACTCCTCTGGCAGGAATGCAACACATAAATGGGCCCATGACCGAGGGGTGGATTTAACTATGGACGGTGTTGCGCAGGTTACCACAACTGTTAAACATGTGCCAAAATCAAGCAAGCTAAACAGCTAAAACCTTTGTGGTATGGGGGACGATGGCTGAAGTATAAGTATGGGGAGGTTTGGAAAACTGACTATATCACACTCCCTCAAACCCACCAGGGTAAGATGGTGCTTACAATGGTGGAAGCAATCCCCGGAAAGTTGCAAACCTATGCCTTGCCCTATACCACTGCCCCAAATACCATTCTGGGCCTTGAAAAGCAAGTCTTGTGGTGACATGACACTCCTGAAAGAATTGAGTCAGACAATAGGACTCATTTTAAAAACAATCTTATAAGTAATTGGGCCAAAGAACATGGCATTGAGTGGATATATCATATCCCTTATCATGCACCAGCTTCTGGGAAGATTGGGCAATACAATGGACTGTTAAAAACCACCCTGAAAGCAATAGTTTGTAGAACCTTTAAAAATTGGGACAAGCATTTAGAGCAAGCTACCTGGTTAGTTAACACCAGGGGATCCATCAATTGAGCCGGTCCTGCCCAGTAAGACATTTTACATACTGTAGAAGGGGATAAAGTCCCTGTGGTGCACAAAAGGAATATGTTAGGGACAATTGTTTGGGTTTTTCCTGCTTCAGACAAAGGCAAACCCATTTGTGTCACTGTTTTTGCTCAAGGACCTGGATATGCTTAGTGGGTGATGCTGAAGAATGGAGAAGTTCAATGTGTACCTCAAGGGAATTTAACCCTCAGTGAGAATACTCAGTTCTGAGCTGTATGATGGTGATCACTACGGAATGCTAATAGTGTTCAATAAGTGTTTTGCAGGATAACACAGTGGTGATGAATCATGAGCTAGCTTCACCAAGTGACATCCAGCAGACTCTTCGAGATGGACATGATACCCGTGGGCACAAACCAGAATGAATTTCATCCCATCTTTCCTGCCCTGAGATGAGATCCTGCAATCATGAACTAAATGGACTTAACGAACTTTTGTATATAAAGATAAATCATAGACGAGTGACCTGCATGTATGTATGTATATATATATACACACACGTGTGGGTATATAAATCTGTGTGTGGATAGATTTGATAGATAAAAGTAACAGTGATCTGAGCAAGATGCAAATGGTATGGAATAAGAGGTGGAATGTCCTGGTTTGAGGTAAAACAGGACCAATTTTGTTCAGTAACTTTGCTTCTAACTACTGAAATTAACAGCATATTGTGCAGACACCATTTGCTCCCAGAGTGGTAAGACCTATGTTTATAGCTGATGCCCAGGCATGGTATGCAGAGAGGCACTTGTACTCATACTCGTACTCGTACTCGTACTCATACTTGTACTTATTTATACTTATACTTATACTTGCTTACAACACCCAAGGGCAGCTCATTGTTACTTGCCCTGTTGGAGGGTTGGAAGTGGAAAAGCGTAGAGCGGTCCCATCTGTGGGGAGAAGTGGAGAGGACAGGTGACCCAAAACTGACCAACAGGGTATTCCATCCCATATGCCTCATGCTCAGGATAAAAGCTGAGGGATCAAAGGGTCATCCCTCTTCTTTCAATAGCCAGCATCTGAGGATGACCCTGTCTGTTCATCTGCCTTTGATTCTGATCCTGAATCCAGATCCAGAATCCAGTTCCCATCCATCCCTGAGTCCAGTCTGGGACTTCCCCAGTGCCAGACAGTGATGTGATTGTCATCCTGGGAGCTTGATACATTTTTGTATATATTTCTTTTTTTTTTTATTATTATTAATATTTCATTAAAGTAGTTCCTTCTAAACTCCTAAGTCTCTTTTTTCCCTCCTCTGCCACTGTGTTTGAAGAGAGGTGTGGGGGGAGCATCTGTCACTCAGCCTAAACCACGACAGAGGGCCACCTGAAAAGTAAGGCTTCCTGGCACAGGTTCCATCATATATACCAGACAGCAGGGTCAAAGCTGCTGTCATCTGGACAGCAAAAGGCATCTGGACACCCAAAGGTGTCTGGATTTGTACCATGATTTGTACCAGCTGCTAGTGTCAAAAGCAAAATATTAACTTTGCTATTGTTCTTTTGTAATTAAACTTGGTATATTAACTGTAGAAGGATCACAATTAGCCATTGTCAAATTGTCAGCCTTTAGTGCAGGAGCCAGCTTCTCTCAAGCAGCTTGTGTCTCCTTTGAGCACAAATCCAAGCATAAAGATAGATGAGCTTTGTAAATTTTTAATTATTAATGAAACTTTGAGTCACAGAAGAACTCATATGACATGTCTTCAATTTAAATGTGTGTCATTTTTGTCAGTAACTGACATAGACTGTTAAGGATCTCATGTTGCTCTCTGTATTTATGGAAGTGTGTCTTTCCCACTCAACTTTTCCAGTGCAGTTGAAGGAGGCTTCGTGTAATTTACCTGTAATTAGAGGAGGGATTTGGAAGCTATTGACTGTTGGTCTTCCCTCCTTGCTTCATTCAAGAGAGGGTAGAGCAGCAGCTTCACATAATTCACAGAATCACAGAATCACAGAATCACAGAATGGTCAGGGCTGGAAGGGACATCTGGAGATGATCTAGTCCAACCCCCCCACGAGAGCAGGGTCACCTACAACACGTTGCACAGGGCAGCGTCCAGGCAGGTTTTGAATGTCTCCAGAGTGGGACATTCCACAACCTCTCTGGGAAGCCTGTGCCAGTGCTCTGCCACCCTCAAAGGAAAGAAGTTCCTCCTCATGTTAAGATGGAACTTCCTATGTTCAAGTCTGTGCCTTTTACCTCTTGTCCTGTCACCAGGCACCACTGAAAAAAGACTGTTCCCATCCCCCTGGCACCCTCCCTTTAAGTATTTGTAAGCATTAATAAGATCCCCCCCTCAATCTTCTTTTCTCCAGACTAAAAAGACCCAAGTCCCTCAGCCTTTCCTCATAAAAGAGATGCTCCAGTCCCCTAATCATCTTTGTAGCCCTCTGCTGGACCCTCTCCAGCAGATCCCTGTCCTTCTTGAACCGGGGAGCCCAGAACTGGACGCAGTACTCCAGATGCGGCCTCACCAGGGCAGAGTGGAGGGGGAGGATGACCTCCCTCCACCTGCTGGCCACACTCTTCTTGGTGCACCCCAGGATGCCATTCACCTTCTTGGTGACCACGGCACATTGCTGATTCATGGTCATCCTGTTGTCCACCAGGTCCTTTTCCACAGAGCTGCTCTCCAGGAGGTCAGTCCCCAACCTGTACTGATGCATGGGGTTATTCCTCCTCAGGTGCAGTACCCTACACTTGCCCTTGTTGAATTTCATAAGTTTTCTCTCTGCCCAACTCTCCAGCCTGTCCAGGTCACACTGAATGGCAGCACAGCCTTCCGGCGTGTCAGCCACCCCTCCCAGTTTTGTGTCATCAGCAAACTTGCTGATGGTACACTGTGTCCCTTCATCCAGCTCATTAATGAATATATTGAACAGGACTGGACCCAGTACTGACCCCTGAGGGACACCACTTGTTACAGACCTCCAACTCGACTCTGCACCACTAACCATAACACTCTGAGCTCTATCTGCCAACCACTGTTCAATCCACCCCACTGTCCATTCATGTAACCCACACTTCCTAAGCTTGTGTGGGACACAGTGTCAAAAGCCTTGCCGAAGTCAAGGTAGACGACATCCACTGCCCTCCCCTCATCCACCATCCAGTCACATGATCATAGAAGGCTATCAGATTAGTCAGACATGACTTCCCCTTGGTGTATCCATGTTGACTACTTCTGATAACCTTCTTTTATTCCAGGTGCTTTGAGATGACACCCAGAATGAGCTGTTCCATCATCTTTCCAGGGATGGAGGTGAGGCTGTAGTAGTAGTAGTAGAAATGGGTAGTTTCCCGGGTCATCCTTCTTGCCCTTTTTGAAGACTGGAGTGACATTGGCTTTCCTCCAGTCCTCAGGCACCTCACCTGTTCTCCAGGACCTTTCAAAGATGATGGAAAGTGGCCCAGCAATGACTTCCCCCAGTTCCCTCAGCACTCGTGGGTGCATCCCATCAGGCCCCATGGACTTGTGGATATCCAGTTTATCTAACTGATCTCTAACTTGCTCCTCGTCAACCAAGGGAGAGTCTTGCTTCCTCCAGACTTTCTCTGTTACCCACAAAGTCTGGGAGTCCCGAGGACTGGCCCGAGCAGTGAAGACAGAAGCAAAGAAGGCATTCAGCAACTCCTCCTTCTCTGCATCATCTGTCACCACGGCACCTGTCTCATTTAACAGCGGGCCCACCTTTTTCCTAGTTTTCCTTTTGTCTCCTATATACTTAAATTCCACAATTTAAAAATATCATGGCAGGGATTCAATGCAGTCTGAGAATTTAGGGCATCCAAATGCTAATGAAAAAATTTAAAACAGCAATTCAATTTCATTCCTATGTCACCTTCCCCCACCTAAGTTCTAAAAGGCATTTATACCAATCTGAATGAGTGAAACCTGCATGCCTCTCCTGCAGAGAAAGTACTGCTGTAAGGGAAGGAGGTCCCCAGATTACAGAAAGATAGTCTGCAAATTACACTGAAGAACACAGAAATTATTTTGGATCATTAGCATCCTTCTCTTACAGCGTTCCATTAACTCTAAATTGTTTCATTATCTCTGTGTCATTTTTTAAATCTCTGAACATTATGGTATTGTTTAAGTTAGTTTCCTGGCAATCAGCTGAAATCTCAAGTTCTTGTTTTCAATATTTATTGCTCTGGGTGTGCTGCAAAGTTCTACCTTATATGCTATCCAGCCTTGATGCTCTGTATTTCAGGACAGCAAATAAAGGAACAAGAGCTCATCAGTCTTCTGTGTACACCCTGAAATAAATGATTGAGGTCATCTTGGAGAGATCTTGCCAATCACACACTTATCAATAGCACATTATAAGGGCCTAATCTACCTTATTAGAGCAAACAGAAGTCAAATATTTATCTTTATAAATATCAATGCATGATGTGGATTTAATTTTAGAATAAATCCATCATTTATGAAAATCAATCCTGCATTTCTCTCCCTTATCAACACCATCGTACAAAAAAGAAGCATATAAAACCAGAGGTGAATATGATTTTTTTTGTCTTTTAGCATATTCTTTTGCAAATGCAGGACCACCAAGGTTTTTCAAGTTTTTCCAAAGTGGTGCTGTAATTTAGGAGGTATTGAATATATCGTAGAAACATACTATTGAATCAGGGAGGTGCTTTTGAATATTTCTTGTCATAACCCATCTTTAAAAGCTTATTTTGTACAGGTCACATAACACGAGTGTTCCAAGGATGAACCAAGTGTAAATGACACATAAATGGAGTATCATCTGTTGTCATGGATTCCTTCAGCTAAAAGCAAATAAAGCAGCTTCTTTAAATCTTCCTTTGCTTTTTTTCCATCTAGAGATACATCCTTCATAGACCCATTTGACCATCAGTGCACACAAAAATGTGTATAGTAATCTCCATATTGAAATGTGGTTTGCTCTTTTAAACATATTTGAAATTTCTTATAACAAGGATGTTTCTTTGATTGATGCACTGAACAAATGCATACACTAATGAAGCGGCTGCAAAAATAAAGGTGTAGAAGAAACAAATGTTTTCTATTAATGAGCACTGCTTTATGTATATACTCCTTTAAAAGACATTGATAGGAGAAATCTTTACAAACCCGACTTAATTTGAAAGTAGTACATACTGTTTAGTCATGTGTCTAATAGATTTAAGTACAGTAACCTTTATGTCTATGCTTTAAAGTTTATATAACTAGCCAACTTGTGTCAGCCCACACATGTGCTTCTTGGACAGCAAGCTTGGTGCACACTTCAAGGTGTCATAAATGACTTCAGAATGTCTTAAAAACTATTTGAGACTACATTTATCACCAGGTTTAATCAAATACATAGCATTTTCTCTACTTCACCATTGTATGTTACCTGTGATAATTCAACAAGTTGCAACCATGTAAAAGCACCAGTGGCTATAGAAATACTATTCGATACAGCCAATATGAGTATTCAAAGAAATTTGTGAAAGGCAGGTCGTGCCTGTCAAACCTGATCTCCTTCTATGACAAGGTGACCCACTTAGTGGATGAGGGAAAAGCTGTGGATGTTATCTACCTGGATTTTTGCAAGGCTTTTGACACCGTTTCCCACAGCATTCTCCTGGAGAAACTGGCTGCTCATGGCCTAGACAGGTATACTCTTCGCTGGGTAAAAAACTGGCTGGATGGCCGTACCCAGAGAGTGGTGGTAAATGGAGTGAAATCCAGTTGGTGTCCAGTCACGAGTGGTGTCCCCCAGGGATCAGTGCTGGGGCCGGTTCTCTTTAATATCTTTATCAATGATCTGGATGAGGGGATCGAATGCACCCTCAGCAAGTTCGCAGAC
>VUYV01000023.1:1810873-1861470 GCA_008711295.1 Anarhynchus alexandrinus | reverse complement strand
TTTTTCCTTTCTTTCTTTCTTCAGAGTAGGTTAATGGTTGGACTTGATGATCTTAAAGGTCCCTTCCAACCTTACTAATTCTATGATTCTATGATTCTATAAGTGGACCAGATAACAATGTCTCTGTACCCTTTCTAAAATATTGTATATATAAAAAAAATCACCCCAGAAAGCTTCTCTGTTTTGTATTGAGAAGTTCTTCAAGTCAGTAATCTACATCATATGGAATAAAATCCAAATGGAATATACAGGGAAGGGCATAGAAATGGCCATTTTTATATTTGTAGTCACACTTGCAGCAGACTTCAATATAGGCTCTTCATTAAGTACAAGATTTTAAATAATGAATATGCAGCAGCTAGATTATGTCTGATACATACTGACATTTTAGTTGGTATTTTACAGCATATAAAATAATAGGGAAAAACATTCTAAAGAAACCAAAGGCTCACACAAAGGATTTAGTTTCCCCCTTAAACCTTGAAAAATTCCCAGGAGAGAAGCAATATCTAGTGGAATACCTTGCATTTTTTGTTGGTATTTGATATATTAGACACAAATGGTCAACAGTGAAATAAACAGCGTAATACAGAGAATTGTTATCAGAACCATGTTTATAAACATATATATATATTTCCCAAGCCTTCAAGAACTATATATATCAAACCAAAAATACATTAAAAAAATTATAAACTTACTGTGTGCTCTTTCTGTGTGTATTTTTCTTTATACTGCTTTGCAGTCCTGAAATTTCTTAAATCGAAGTTCTGAATTTATTTTATACCTACATGTTTACAGGCCTAATTTGAACCTCGTTATGTTCCTTAAATATCTCTGGGTTTATATTTTTCATATCTTAGTACAAACCGACATGATATTCTTTATTTCTGAGCTACAGACACTAGAAAACTAGTCAAAGCAACGAAGGTAATTGTCATATTGATCGACCAACATCAGTAAAGGAAGTAAAAATTTAAACTTCTACATTTCATCTTCTACAGAACCCCAAGCTACTTAAAAAATAAATGAATACAAAAGAGTGTCCTTGTTCTGTTTCCCCAAGACCTATTACCTTTCCCAGGTCACAAATCAATTGCATTTTCACTTTCAGGATTTGCTCAAAAGGCATTTTGGCTATGACACATAAAATATAGATATATTTGTATTATTGCTGACTAAATTAACGCTTCCTAGCATTCATTCTAAGAGAAGCCACAACTGTGGTTAAGTATTTACAGGGTTGAGACACCTTTTTTTTTGTACACAGAAAGGTACACTCTTCCAAGTGCCAACTGCCTCCCCTTATAAAGCCAGCTTTAAACATGTGTAAGCACAGTAAAATATACTATTAAATGCTTTTATAGCAACTATTTTTCTGAATACTGTAGTTGCTTTCAGATGTAAAATATATTGAATTTGACCACCCCAATTTTTCTAATATCAGTTTGTCTCTAACAGTTCATGGTGTACATGTTGCTTCTGCAATAGTTTCTTTGGGGTACATTGGAAGTAACAAGGACACCGTAACTTTGTTTCTCAGTTAGCTTCCCATTCATCATATATCACAATGAGCTATAAATGACGGACATAATTTGTGAAAGAAATTAAAGTCTTGTGTTTGTGGACTTGACATTAATTCTTATAAATAACAGGTCTGTCACCTCCAGTTTTTAGCAGTGGATTAAATGTGCTGTAAATGCATGTTTAGCACAGGTTCAGACAGATTTATTACCAGTAATGCACCTGAACTGCTTCAGGATCATTTTATTCTAGCTGTTTCTGTGCAGTATGGTGCTTGAGAGAATTGTGAGCTTATCTATGGAGATGTAGCTCCCAATGGGTGATGTGTGCCATCGCCTCTGTGGGATGGCTGTCTTCTGGAGTCAGCTCCAGTTTGACATGGCCACAGTTAGAACTGGGACAGCAAAACCTCTTTCACCTGAACTGTCCTATGCACATCTTTTGGTGTATGTCAGCACTGTGCTCGCCAAAGTTGTGGATTCAGGCACAGCCACAAACCAAAACTGATTTCTGGTACATACAGGCAGAAAAGGAAATGAGCTCTCCCAGAACGAGAATATGACATTAATATTCCCATCTGTCTTCTTACAGATATATTGAGATTATTGTGCTTCAGTCCTTAGTACCCACAGTGGCTGGAATACTTTTGCACCCCAAAGTGTTTTCAATAATAGAAAGGAAAAAATAGTACCAATTTTATTTAAAAGATTCTTGTTTATGTCCTATACTATATTCTAAGTTATACTTTAGATGCATTTAAAATATGTATTTTATAAGTATAAAAATAAACAAAACATATATAAAATACATATTGTATACATAGTGTGTGCATATATATATATATATAAATGTATATATAAATTGGCCAGATTTTTGAAATTTCATTTGACACATCTTGGTGGAACTTCATAAAGAAACAGCTGATGGATTTCAAAATGACTAAAAACACCACGGGGAAAAAAAAAAAAAAGAAAGATCATGACAATGACATGTGAGAACAGCACAGGTTGCTAAAGCCATGCCGGTTTACTACAAATGACATGTTTCAGACTTAATGAGAAAACACTTTATTTAAGCTATACTTCCCCATACTTCCCTGAAGACTATTAATGAGGTCAATGTGAGGACAACTTTCTGTATTTTCTTTCTTACTTTCTGTAAGGTTAAACAAAGATAAGAAGTGATCACAGTTGCCATTGCATGTGGGCCTCAGTTTGGCCTCTTTAAGGGTAATGAAGATAAGCTGTAGGTTGGTTTTGGTCATATTAGAAAAGTGACTGAATCAGAACAGGAAATAGGAAGAGTCAGCAAAAATTAAACAGAGGGAAGAAATCCATCTAGTATGGGCAAGAAAGGGCTATATTGCTGTTATAAAGTTTATATAATATTGTTGTCTGAATACTCTTCAAATTATTTTTTAAGCCATTATTAAATTTTTTCAGTAAAAAGTTGTCTGTTTCTTAGCTTGCTTAGGGAAAATCAAAATGCATCTTATTGAATTCATTATATTAAATTTTAGTTATCTTCCAATAAAAATGTATAACCTTTAGAATAAGAAAACATATCATTTTTCCACACAGGTATACATACAAAAACTTGTATCCTCCTCCCACCTAAGTTTCTCATCCTCCGCTTCTAGGGGGAGAACAGAACAAAGGCTTCCCAGTTTCTGCTTTTAACTTTTAAACACAGTTAATAATTTCTGGTACAGAATATTTTCCTCCTTTGTTTGATTGCTTCCTGAATTACAGCATGACAGCATAAATCTCCGGACTCACAATAAAGCAAACTACAAAGTTGACAACGTCATCATGTCTGAGCACATTTAGAAATAATAGTAGAGTAACAGCAGGGCAGACTGTACTTCCAATAACAGGTTACTAGCAGAGTGCTAGAGTGAGGTGTACCCCTATAGTGCAAAGGGTTTTCTGTATTTTAAATAATTTTATGTCACTATTGAAATTATTTTGCATGTGTTTTCTTCATAACAGTGTTAGTTTCTGGAGACAACCCTCCCCCTGGCAGTCAGGGTGCCCCATTCACTACTTGTGTGTGAATCAGATGAGGGATTGAGTCTGAGTTTTAATGAACAAGGACAACACCACAACCAAAACACTTTCTAGGCATGTTTTTGCAGCGTGTCCCTAGACTTTAGTGCTGTTTCAGAATGCAGAGATTCACTTCCTTCCACCTACACTGTCTAAAGACTTTCTTTCTCCCCTTATGGCAGAGATTTCTGCATGACTTTTCTCAGTTTCAAGGAATATTTTGATGAGTCACACCACACACGGAGTGAGCTAGATTGTGGCATGACTATACAAGTCCCCTGAACGTTATACAAATGTGCCAGAGATGTCCGTGTAGTTATTGTGATGTCTGCTGAGAGGGTATGTTTGTGGTGCTTCTTTCAGTGCTCTTCTGCCAGACCTCCAGCCCTTCTTGGACGTGAAGCAGAAGACAGTATGGAAGCATTTGTATTAAGCAGTGTTCTTTACGCTGAACCTGTTCTTTCATCCCCAGCCAGTCTGATTCAGCCACATCCATACCTATCCTCTCATTACAGCTTCTTTGTAAAAACCTTCTGCTCTTGTCATCCCTTCTTACTCACACAGAAATGAATCATGAAGGAACGGATCACAGATTGGCACAGCATACTGACAATATATTCCTATTTCTTTCTAGTTTTAGATGATGCTTAGGAAATACTGCTGTTTCTTCAATATCCTCAAAAGACTGGAAAGAAGAATAAAAACCACACAGAAGTGCCTTGGTGAATGTCAGTGAGGGACCATGAATGCAATGCAGTAAATTTAGATGGTGTATCTTTCTAAACCTTAAGACAGAGTTGGTGACAATTTGTCATTTTAAGGCTGAACAAGGTAAGATTTCATGTTTGATAGACTAAGTACTCAAACAGCATTTGTATAATTAAATCTTCGTTCATCAACATCCTTCTGAAAACAGTTGTCCTCCTAAGATTCACCTATATTTGAAATGAACCAGAAGACCTGGTGGTCTCCCGCTTCATACACAGACACATATCTGTCTACATGGATGCTGGACCAGCAATGAAAGTGAAGTATACCTATCTTAAACTGTACCTTTGCCCTTTTTAAAGTCCATTTAAAAATAAACATTCCATCCCACCCCTACACAAGTAAAACAAACACGGCATATTTTCCTCTGAAAACTGTTCTCAAAAGGTCAGTGTCCTGTCAAATCCAGTTTAGCTCTTGCTGAGATAGCTGATTTTTCTGTTTTTCTTTGTTTTATTACAGAATGATATGCAGAGTTTGCTATAAAGTTGAGGCAAGGGAGATCTTACTGTCATTTTCTGTGGTCCAATATATTAACTATAAGATTTGGAAATTCTATTGCAATTGAATTGTCATAACAGCTCTTATTTTTAGTTTCTACTCCAAGCTGCCCTTCTGATACAAGTGCATTCACCACAAGAAATTGTATACTAAAATAAATGTTTCACGTTAAGATGAATCAGATTAGTTTGACCCAAAGCGCATATTACTAACATAGACGCACAGATCCTCTGAGCTTTGCAGTCTGTGTTCTGAGAAGAGGAAAAAGACAACAAAATATGTTGAGTATTTGCACAGACAAAACAGGCTCTATAAATACTGTTCCCTTTTAAAAAATCTTTTCAGTTTTAATTTCAAAATCTGTTTTGGAAAATTGATGAAGTAAATCTAACTCAGCTTTGGACTGGGGGGTTTTTTGGTTGGTTTTTTTTTTTTTTTTCCCCTTCTCCATCTTTTAAAAACCAGCAAGTTTTTCACTACAGTTTTTCTCAAAATGGAAGTTTGCTAGATAAATACACATAAACTTTGCTTCCAATTTTTATTCAGTTCATTAAATTACATCCTTTGTTTGGAGGAAGATTTTCTAATACAAAAGATTCTCTAAAGCTGGTTCGGTTTTGTTTTTTTCTTGTTTTCTTTTGTCCCTATTTAGATTATTACTTGGCGATATTAATACTGTATAGCGCTATCTACCTCTGAGAACACCCTGAACAACTATAGTAACAGGCTTATATTTCCCAAAATCACCTTTAGAGCAACATTTAAGAAGTTTTCATCTAATTGGATGTCATATCAGAGCAAATTTAATAATGCTGTTCTTGTAAATGTTTCAGTGGGCAGATGGGAAACAAATAAGGCATCCAGGAATGTTGTTGAAAAGTTCTCCAGACTAGGAAGTCTTTTGCAAGATGCTTTTGACTGTCAAGGAGCACATCCATAATAATTTTGTGGCTGACTGTAGTAATGACAAATCCATTGACATGAAGAAACTGGGGAGGGGCACAAAAAGAGATATCAAAGTGATTTTTTTCTCACTTGTGTTTTCCAAACCTTCTTGCCACTTACCTTGGTGCATTAAATTTGGGCAAGATTTCATTAACCTGAAATCAGTACTCCACTGATGAGGAGAGCTTCCAAGAATTTACCACAAGGGAGTCTCTTTTCAGAACCTTTTCTTGCCAAGGTTCTGTTGTATAATTTCCTCTCATCATCTCCTGCTTCTCCCTTAACCTTGTCTTTGTCATCCTCAGGCATGACATAGTGCCTGGAACATCAGTAATCAGTGAAATAAACCAGTTCACTCTGCACAATATTTTCATGTGACCAGCTTGCTTTAACCACTCACATAGACCACTGAGTACTTCTAGACCAGATTTTGATTTATGCAAACGCAACTTGAATTAGAAAGCACCGGTTGTAGCATAATTTTGGGTGCACCTATATTGCAATGCCTGCACTCTGTGCAAACAATAGAAGCCAGCTACTTACTCCTTGCTTCAGGATACTGGTAGCATAGCAGCAAGGTGATCCATGCAGATAACACCCATATTCAGGTTTTGCAGTGCACGCTGAGCCCTGTATTATCACAGCTATAGTACTATCCTATAAGTCTGCTTCTTCAAAGGTAATTTCATCATGTCTTGACAAGAAATAGTCAATGACTGCAATGTAAGCTTCACCATCAATAATGAAGATACCACAACCAGGGATTTCTGTTGAGGCGCACAGAGTTTTAGGCATATCAGAGAGAATAACTGATGTCAGAGAGAACAGCTGCTCCTACAGGCCAAGAGAGGTGTAGAGAGGAATTTTAAAAAATGCCTCTATGAAATAAATATAGGAAAAATAATAATAAAAATGTGTCCTTTCATTCCTTTGGCACCAGGGTCACATTCTTGGAGTCTGAAGGGCTTTAACAGGCAAACAACTAACCAGAAGACTGAATATTTAAATACAGTAGGTGCTACTTCATATGGTTTTCTTATTTTGTGAGTTGATGCTATATTCTTTTCAGTTCAACTCCAGCTCTGAGCTTTTTAGGACTTTAAAGAGAAAGGAGAATTAGTAGGAAGAAAAGTGGCTTCATGGTCTCTTAAGGTATTTTTTTTTGCAATGTCTAGGGAAGGGGAGAAAAAGAAGGAAGGAGCTGAAGTTTGATGAAAACCTGGACACTGATACAGTATTATCTTTGAAGACACCCTGGAAAATATGCTGCTGACTCTTCTACCCATTTTTTAACCCTATAAGTAGGGTTAAAAACTTATAGGTTTTAACCTATAAGTAGGTTAATACTCTGGAAATTTAATGAAATTTCACACAAAATCATGTAACTTATTCTTCATACAGCACTTATGTGTAAGAAAACACAATTTAAGTTCCACTTTTTGCAAGAGTGCAGCAATCAAAGTATTTATTAGATTACACATTTGCAAACTATTCTAACCTATCCTTTGCCACACTAGCTGTTCTTTTATTGGCGTTGCATTAATCTTTAGATGCTCATTAAAGCTTTAAGAGATTAGCAACAAAATGCTTACCTGTTCCAAATCCCATTCTCCTGAAAACTTGTAAAATTCAGTTGTCAAAAACATAGTAAGTCCAGAAAATCTGGGGCAATCCCCCACCTTTTTCCCTGAAGCAGTTTTCAGAAATCAAAGAGGAATTACTTTTTTTCTTTTCTTTCTTTTCCCATGGACGTATCTGTCTCTATTGCAAGATTGTTGCTCTCTGGAAAAAAAAAAAAAATAAAAAAATCAGCTTTTGATGAAACACTGAAAGCAACTGTAGCACTTTATTAGAAGTGTCAAGGATTTGTGTGATTCCTGTGCCTTTCATTTCTGAGTCTTCTAAAGTTTAATTTTTTTGCCTCCCCAAATTGTCAGAAATTAGAATATTTCTGGAATTATTTCTTTACCCTTGTGACCTGGTGTTAACATGCTGTTGAGACCACATTGCTTGTGAGAGCTTGTATTCAGTAAATCTTTTATTAAATTGTTCTTATTTCACTAAGAGAAATGCAGAAAATCAGTTCATAGATATGCCATCAGATTAGAAAAGAGCTGAGAGACAAATAGCATCTCTCTCAAATATTTAAAAAATTAAGTTCATTCTTGATGGTGTTGAAAACAAACACCTTAGTGACTTTAAATATAGGATATTACTTNCCCCCCCCCCCCCCCCTTCTTCTCACTGCCCCAAAAAAGCTGTTTTTCTAGACAACTAGAGACCCCAGCTCATCACAAAACCAATATGATTTCTCCATCCTTGGATTTTCTGATTTCTGAAATGCAGCATAATAATTTTCTATTGAATCAATATTAGAAGTGAGGAAAAAATATCTGGAGAGGGGGGAACACACCCTTTCTCCTGCAGAAAGCAGTTAGGGGTCCACAGCAGTCATATGGGACATGGCCTCTGTCAGCGGAGCTACAAGCCCAGGATACTGCCCAGGAGAGAGAAAGGTGTTAGTGAATGTTTCTGGACATAACGTTGCAGTGCAGTGCCTATGAGGACCTCATTACCTCCCCACCTGAGTGGCTTGTGAATTTTAATGGATTTATGTTCATGGTTGGTGCTGGGGTATGGACTAACTTCTCCTTGTCTTTTACAAATAAGAAACATAAATGCTAAGGGCTTAGCTACATTATTTGATAGCAAGGCATAACATCAAGCCTACACAGGAAACCAGATGATGTTGCTGAACTGTTGTCTGCTTTGTATGAATTTGGGGTAATGTGATTCATTTCAGAACAGCTGAACTCCTCTCATGGGCTGAATATCCCAATGTTGGCTGGCGTACAGCGTGCACTTCTACCATGTGTTTTAGTTTCATCAAGAGACGATCCAACTTGTGTGCTCCAACACCATTCCGTTATAGAAATCATATCTTGCTGAGTGGGAAAGATCAGAATATTTACTTCCAAACTGTCCTCTTCATCCAAATTTAAAAGCTATTGTAGCCACTTCTTTTTCTTTACCCAGGTCAGTCCATTAAGATCCCTTTCACCATTATAGCTCTCATTCCACAATGTAGGGAAAACAGTTAAATTGGTTTAAATAGAACAAAAAAAAAATATTGAATTACATCTGAATTTGCAAAATATTCAGACTCTTATCTTTAAAAAGTTTCTTGGAAAAGACTTAAGAATATTTCTAAAGAGATCTTCAGCTCCATCTCAAGAACTGCAGTGAGTAGTAAAAATCCCTGTCAGTTTAACAAATGTTGAAGTATAATAAGACGTGTTGACTTCTGGCTAAACAACTAGTTGAACTTCAGCCATTTTTCTGACATACAACTGAACAGCAACTTTTCCAAGTTTACTCATTACTGCTAAAATTACATTACATTATAATTATAGACCACCACTTTTAAATGCAAAAGAAATCACTAAGTGGAACTTTAAAATCTAACTTTAATCAGTGTAAATTATTTTAAGCACAGCCTCAGTACAATTACTTTATGTATTCTTTATAATTCCACTTAGTATAATATCAAATCAAATAGCCTTGTAAATAGATTTAAGATGTGCTGCAAATAGTGATGGCAACATTGCAATTATGTGGTGAAATTGTGTTGTTTGGAACCTGGTATTACCTACAGCACACACAGAGGGAATTTCAGTTTGGTGTAGGTTTCTTTCGCTAATTAATCCTACACAAAAGAAGTTTTACCCCTGACAGAGACTTTAATTTCTGCACAGATTGCTGTAGACCTACTAGTGAACTCTGTTAACTTTGACCTTGCACCATCCATGAGTTTAAGAAGAGATGAAATATTTTCCAGTACCTCAGAAAACGCACTCCTCTTCCTGCAAAGTACGAAGAATGAAGGAACACTGCACATCTTCTCTGTAACTCTGAAGAAATTGTTACTCCAAGAGAGGTTTCAATATACATCCAGTACTAAAACCTTTTCCTTTGTCTCATCCAGTGAGTTGGGGAAAAGACTGGGGATATGAAGAAAGAAACCCAGCAGGTTGAATTCTTCATTATGTCTTTTTTTCCTCACCAAAGATGCATACCATGTGCTTCCTCTGGGGCAGTGCAAAGGATGAATGAGAGAGGCAGCTTTTGGCATCACTTACAACATGTGATGATGGCCAACAGCCTATTCTGCAGAAGGACAGATATTATCTACTTAAAGGAGGAAAATTCTGAACTACAAAATCAATGCTGGTAATCAGGCTGCTGTATTCAGGACAAAGCAGTGAAGAGCAAAGGCACAGGCACATCCATACAGAGATCTGAAATCCAGTTTTAATGGATTGAGCTACCTATTATTTTTAATAGAACACAGCAAAACAAGAACCAAATTCACAAGTGACATAGTTAAGGCCCATCAAAGGAAATGCATTTGTTTTGGCAAGCAGTGAGCAGGTACAGAAAATTCTGTAGTGTAACTAACTTAGCAAAGCAAAGCTCAAAAACCATTTTAAAATCTAACTGCTACCTGCAGTAGAAAGGAGGGATACTGTACAAATGATAAGGACTGCAATGAAGAGTTTTGATACTCTGCTGTGTGCAGATTCAGGCCTACTAACCCCATTGTAACACAGCTGCGAGAAGATTGTCTGTTAGGTACAGTGAAATATTTATATGTGGTCCTGAGGAATAATTTTGCATATAGGAAGAAAAAGTGGACTTACATAAAACACGTGGGAAGCTTAATGGGAGTTTTCCCTTACATTTTGAGTTAAAAAGCTAAATAATATATGTTCTTCTATGTATATTTTAAACACCACCAACACAGGGTTTTTGGAGGGGCTGGGGGGAAGCTGTAGTTTTGTTTGGGTTTATTTGAGGTGGTGCAGCAGATTCTGATCCACACATTGTGATCTTCAATAACTTTCTGATCAGGTAGACAATTCACGTCCATTGCAGAGAAAGTAAACAGCGTATTATAAAACAAACAGTTACTATAGTAGAAATAGTAACATAAATAATTTACAACAAATCAATACCAAAGAAATCCTCTGCAACACTGCCTGGAAGCTGTCAATGATGTGAAAAAACTGTGAATGATCTAAATTTCTTTCTCAATGTTCTGTAGATCCTGAGTCAACTCTTCCCAGTTAGTGACTTCCCTCATTTAGAAGGACTCAAAGTGCCATGTCTAGAGACTTCCTTCTCCAACTATATCCAGTTTATGGCATCACTAAATCTGCTTTCAACTTTTGAGATTTGGAGTCAGAAACTGGCCTAAGCTTATCTCAAGAGTTAATGCTGACCACCCAGCAGTCACAACAGAAGCAAATTTTTGTCATGGTTGCCAAATTCAAAGTAGCAAGACTGAAAGGTTCCAATTATCATTCTCCATCTCCTAAAGCAACCAATTCATTACCAACTTATTTATGATTCCAGCACTGGCTTTGAATTTTACTTTCACTCTCTATACAACTTTAGTCTGCTTTTTCACGTAGGAACTTTAGGAAAAACGTTTATTGACACTGTTTTCTTAAGTACTTTAAGATCTGACTCGCTGCAGCAAGCTGTACCACTTGCAATCTTCTTTTCTCCTCTATGTATCCAGGAAAGCTCAAAATCACAAACCAATGTAAGAGACACTGTGACTATTTGTGAACTTTTCATTAAGTCTTGACTTTTTAATAAACAAACTTATGCAAAGGTAAAGTTTATCTAGCTTCTGGATAAAGGAATCTATAGCACTGTGTGAAAAGAATAAGATGCATTTGCAGTAAGCAAACACAGACCCCATTCAATGCTGCCTGGGACATGGTCAGCATCCACTTGCCTCTTTGTTAACTGCTGAAACAAAGTAACAAGATCTAGCCAGACAAGATCAAGCAATATGTGAAACATTGCTGTTTCCATTTACATGCTATATACCTGCTAATTCAAACAGAGAATTACCAGAGAAATTTGATGAAAACCGTAAGAAGCAAGATTTCTTGCAAACAAAGCCTGGAGGAACATTTATGCAATGTAAAGTCAGGAGAGTATTTGAGTTCCAAAGCCAAAGATGTGACAGCAAGTAAGTCCGGGATCTTTTGTCTGAAGGAAGACAAAATTTNAAACAAACAAAAACAAACTGGACGAGAAAAATGGTAGCAGTTTTCTTACATATATAAAAAAAAAAGGTAATAAAGTTTAAGAGAAAACTCATTCTCACAAGACAGCAAAAGAAATGATGAGTGAACATTGGAAATTTCAAGGAAGGTGATAAAACACAGGGAATAAGGAAAGCCAGTTATTAAAGAGTGATAATTGATGGCTCAGAGCTGAAAGGTAACATCTGACAGTGTTAATCAGTGCTGCATCAAATAAAAGATATGGAGAAAAAGGAGCTAAATATTCAGACTTATCCAGAAACAAACAAATAAACAAATAAAAAGTAAAAAAGGTAGGTGGGCATGGTGATCAAGGAGGGGTAGATACCAGAAAGGCAAATAACAATAAACTAAAAACACATTCATGAAAAAATATCAGAAAGCTATGAAAGAAATTACTGGGAAAAGCAAATGAAAAGTATAAAGTTGCAAAGAAGCCAAAGGCTCAGTGAAGGATAAAAGATAGCTTGACCTAAATTAAAGGGAGAAGGGGAGAGAAGGTTTATGGTAAAACAAGATACAGTAGAAGGGAGTAAAATAGAAAAATAAGGGGCTGAAAATAAGATCTTAAAACTATGGACTTGAAAAGCCAATTCTGTGAAAAATCAGCTCTTCATCTTCTATACAAGGTCCTTGACACTCTCAACAATTCATGTATCAAGAGCTGTTGAGGACTGGTGTCAACGCAAGTGCATGGTGGAACGTAGTTAGGGTGGTTTGGATATTATTTCACTCTGGCTCCAAATTCTGGCTGAATGTCTCAGTATTATTTTGAGGTACATATATTGGAGCCACCTTCCCTGAAGTTTTGAGAAACGGAACTTTCTATCCAATATTAGTAACACTAATCTGAGAAAAAATACGCCACTTGTATCTGCGCTATTATCTACCTGCACTGTGCTGTGCTGTTGTTATTAGCAGCAATACCACAATATTTAAGGTGACAATGCAGCAAAGTAATGAGTATAAAACAAAACACTCTGGTTTTCCTACTGATTGTCTTCTAAGTTTCAAGTTTTTCTTTTTGATTTTCCCCTCTCTTAAGTGGCATCATGTTTCCATCTCATGTAAGCAGTTTCATAAGTCAGGAAAGATTTTTCATTATCCTGTTGTTAAAAAAGAAGGGGCAGGAGCCCTCACCGCTTTCAGTGGAACAGAAATATAACAGATAGTTAAAAACAAAACCAGTGGAAAACATTTTAAAGGTTCTTTTTTGGAAAAAAAAAAAAAGTATTTTTTAATAGGACAGTGTGGACCCATTTTGCTTTGGATAAACATTTATTATTTTATACTTTTATATAATTATAAATACAATCTTCACTATTTTAGCAACATTTTATGTTAAAAATACCGAACCAGATAAAGCAACATGACATTATAAAATTTATTCTTAGTCTATGGATCAAAATTTTTTATTTTAATTTCAATTAACATGTTTTCAAATTTTAGTGATTATACCAAATGGAAAAGCCACTTCTGTGGCCATACAGAGTTGAGAACATTTGTACTAAGCAAATACCTTTTATAAGCTACATATTACATGGAAATTGTTTTTCCTCAGAGCATTATGTCTGAGTAATATGTTTATTGCTTCTTCTTGCCAGTTCTGCAGAATATCCGCTTTACTCTCTGAATCATACAGCAACCAACGTTTTGCATTTTTCATCTTATTGAAAAAGATTAAGAACTTATAAACTTGTACAAGAATATGAAGTAGTCTTGAACACACAAGGTAAGTGTTTGGTTTTTAAACCAAAACTTAAAGCAAACGACTTAGATAATTCTGCAAACAAATATTACTAAGTTTCAAATACATTTTTTGTTCCTATGCATTTAGGGGACATACTACATCCAATTGCAGACTTCACACCATTCAGAGCTGTTTTGCTTGTTCATCTCTGCTTCACAAGTGGATCCCTCAACATAAGAATTTCACAGGTGGTTCTTGGTTGTTTTTTTTTGGGGGTGGGATTTTTGTTGTGGTTTGGCTTTTTGTCTATTTCTTTGGGTTTTTTCAGGGAGAAAGAAACATCTGCATGATGCTTTAATTGTCAAGAAAGAATAAAAAACAAATGAACCTCTAAAGATTCTAAACCAAAACCTCTGAACAGAAATATAACCCTAACTGAAAAATACAGCTAAAGAAGTCAAGTCAATGACTAACTTCCTTGAGAATATGCAGTCCTCTATGTTTCCTAGAGAACTAATGAGTTGGAGAGTATGTGTTAATAAAATTTTTACCACTGAGATAAAAACATAAACATTTCCCAAAACTTCCCCATATAGAAAAAAATGAAGTGTGAACAGTCATCCTTGTAGGGGAGTATGCAATTAAGTTATTACTGATAACAATACTGGGATAGAAAAACAAATGGAGGTCTAATACTTTATTTCTGTATTTGCAGTTTTGAAGTGGGTGCGTAATCCGTTTGCTTTTGCAAGCACCGAGTGAAGCTGAGAGCTCCTGTCATGAGCTAAGCGGTCTAACTGGTCCCTGTCTAATTCTATTCTGCCCTCGTTTATTGCTAGCCTGCTCTGTTTTCTAGTCACTCCCAATGGGCCAACAGGTGCATAAGGCATGGTTTGGTAATGAATTATATAAGCAAGTGGCCTGCATGCTGTTGTTTTATCTCTAACAGAGGGACAGCATGCAGTTTCAGAGGGCTTTCAGCATTCTGCTGGGAGGCAAGGAACAGCAACAAAAACAAGAGCTAACCTTTGACTCTCCCTTTCCCATCTCCCAACACTATCTTCCACAGGCACCAGCACATCACAGATGAACATTCTTTTACCAAAAAATCACTTCTTGTACACCTTAACATTTCTGGGGCAGTCAGGCAAATGATAATATTTAGATAATGATTCCGTATCTAAAATATCTTGTGCACTTCTCATATAACTGAATTTCATTAGGACAAAGATCACTTTTATAAAACACAAAAGATTGCATAGGCCAACAAAGGACTTTTACAGTATCCTAACTTTGTATGTTGCATTAAGTCACTGTTCACCGTACAATTCCATCCTTTTCTGTTACATTGGCTTCATATGTTTCAACTGTTATGAAGACAATGATTAGGACGTGATTATTACAATTCATCAATACACTCTGATGTATCTGTCTTCAGTCACTTTTAAACAGTAGATCTGGGAAGTGTGAACAACCCCATCCATTTCAGTAGCTATGACTGAATTTAGAGTATGACGGTTTTAACTACCAGTGTTGTTAACTCTTCCACTGCTGACTACTACAAATCCTTTCTCCAGTCTCTTCCCCAAGGGAAAAAAATACAGCTGCCTTTATCAAGCTGTCAGATCCTTTGAGTTGTATTAATACAAAGGCAGATGTGTGTGTGTGTGTGTGTGTGTTTTCAAAATTTGCATTCTCTAAATGCTTACTGGAACGACGTTATCCTTTCAAAACAGAATAGAAACTATACAAATAAATTCTGGATCAGAATAACTGGATAATTCCAGAAGACACTGACCTACTTTCAGACATCTACAGAAGTAAAAGGGCAAATTTAATTGTAGTATAGTATAATTACTTATATTATTTTTACTGTCACTAAGGAACCTAAACAATATTGGAGTCTGGTTTTGCTACTTGGAACCTAAACAATGTTTGAGTCTGGTTTTGCTACTTTTTCACACATACAAAAGCTAAAGCAACAAATTTCCAAAGAAAGAGCTTTGCTCAAGTAGAAACAGGAATAGTATGAGAAAGTAACATTTTCTATTGTATCAGGCTCTGGTGTTGAAAAAGGAAACTAGGTTATTGCCAAATACGATTTTTGTGAGTGGAAGATAAAAGGGGTGTGGGAGAGAATGAAATACCTTTTGCTGCTGTGGGATAAAGTACATTTCATTGGTTTGTTTCTGTTGTGTTAACAAGACTGGTACAGTATCTGAGGCTTTTTATGAAGTGATAAATGTTATTCCCCCCTCCCTGTGGAAAAAAAAATAATTAAATTTCTGTCTTTTCCATGTCAGCACACCACTGTTGCTCCTTTGCATTGCAGCACACAAAGTAGCCAGTGATCACTGAACCTCCCAAAAGAGATTCACTGCAGTAACCATTCAGTGTAACAATTAGCTTTAGCTACAGATATGGGGTTTGTTTTCCTTTTTCTTTCTTTCAAAAGCTTTATCAGTCTCTTTCAGATGACTTTCATTTATTGCCCAAAAAAGAAAGTTGAATCAGATGTCTAGCTAACAATATTTCATAGCTAGTCAAATAATTTTCACAGATTTTCTTAAAAAAACAAACATGTATATAAATATAAATACAAAAGCAATTTAAGGAAAAATACAAAAAAACCCTTCTACGAGCCAATGGTATTTGCCAAAGTATTGATGGATTTCAAAATTATGTACTTATGTCTACATGTGTTTAAGATTATTCACTGAAAGTATTAATAATAATGGAATGTGATGGAATTGTCAAAAGAAAGCTATAAGTTTCTACACTGAGGGATTTTCTTATCTGGCCCACTTTTTCTAGAGGCTGAAGGTACTGTTTCAGTATTCTCATTTTCTTTCTTTCTCAATGTCATGTATGNTTTTTTTTTTTTTTTTTTATGTGTTCAATTCCAGTTCTCACAGTCCCTTCTGTAAAAAACATGCAAGAATCAAGAACAAATTTTGACTAAATTTCACTGCCAGAAGAATCACAATATTGCAATATTCAAGCCTGTCATGGCAATGAATTACATTTCTTTAAGTTGTTCCCCTTTCCTGTTCTTTCCCTCTTTTACTCTTTTCACTCCTTCTACATTATTCAATCTTATAACTCTTTTAACTTTGTTTTTCTCTTGTCCCTTTTTCCCTTCTCCAATTGTTACTCTTGACTCTATTTATTAAAATCTGTCTGAGCTTCATTTTTGTATTTCTATTCTAACCTGTCATAGTTTTTTCATCTGTTTACACCAATGGAAAAGTCATTAAAGTGTTTGAGATATAAGTCAAATCTGAAGTGACTCCCAAGGTCTTAATTATCTTTGGTCAGATACAAGACACGTACACCAGACCAAAAATAACAATTTGAACATCATCACATGGTCACACTATGCTTTTGGATCCCTTTTTGCCAATAATCTACCTGTCTACAACAGTTTCTGTTGCCATCATAATCATATTCACAGTCTCTGACTTAATGGTTAAAAGTTTAGTGGAACAATGATCATTTTAAGAAAGGAAGTACTTAACATTTGCCACTGCACAGGATAAAACACCCTGTTCTTATAATCTATTCTGTCATTGCTTGGGAAAAAAAGGATGAAAAGTTCCTAAAGACTATATATTTACCATGGTTTCCCAGATACATATGCCATACAGATTGCTGTTTTGTCTGATTCCTCTGTTCCTGTCTACAAAGGCAAAAAATTTTCACGGATCAAACCAACTTCTCAGAGAAGTTGGTTTCTCTCATGTTCTCTCATGAATAAAGGAATCTTCTCACTGCTCCTAGATGTCAAACCTGAATTTCACTTTTAAGTCTGTGTATTGTTGTTCTACTCTTTTTTATTTTATTATTCCCCTTTCAATTTATACTTACCTTTATGGTCTGTCAGGACAATTTTTGTTTTTGTGTAGCCCATGCTTATAATGACATAGTGCAAGTCACTTTAAATGGGCTTTCTTCAGATATGCACCTGAATGCAGAAATTAACTACAGAATGGTGACCGTTTATTTTTTTACAGACAAAGTACCATTTTTTTTTGGTAAGCCTAGATAGACCATATAGACCTTCTGTCTTGTTCACCTTATTTGTTAGATGCTGTCATGCTACCCAGAATACAGACCTTTCAGAGAGGGGACCATTTTTGCAAGTTATTAAGCACCAGAGACCTCTCTTGTTGGGTGCAATCTGAAACTGTGAAGTAGCAGCATTTAAAAATAACCCATGTGGTCACATTCCTGGTACCTCTGTCTGAAGAAATTCAAATTTATGGTGATTTCTGTCTTTTGGCATGTATATTTTGCATAAAATGTTCTATCAGTTTAGCAGCACAGTATTTTTATCTAAATAAAAAAATGTTGTCAATGTAGTACCTGAGATTTGCCTAAAGATTTCACTGGTTTGCAGAAACATTAGATATCTGTAAAGTTTTCCCTGAAAACAGGAAAACTGCTGTAAAAGACATATGTATGAATGATACAACTCATTAGAGAAACAGGGTTGCATACATGAAGATGTCAACTAAACGCAGAATGAGCCATTATTATTATTAAAAAGAACAAGGAGGAAAGAAGGAACTGCCTCCTTTGATTTTGTACTATAACTGTCTGAAGTGTTATTTTTACACCCTTTGCAGTAGTGCTTACAGAATTATTTATAGAAAACAATTAATTAGATGACTGCACTTTAGCAGGTTTGAGGGTAAGATTGTTAAAGAGATACAATGTAAGTTAGTAGAAACTGGACATCCAGCTTTCAGTGAAAACCGGTACTGGATTCCCTTAGGTGGTTTTGAAAGCCACATCTTAATTTACAACTGCGGACGAATGGCTTTATTTGCTCTATTGGGTTTCTCATCCAAAGGATTTTTATCCTTTGTTTTGCTTCTTAGCTCTGTTTCTATAATGTTTTCATTAGCAGTTATTATAACATTATCAACACTCCCACCCATGCTAAAATACAGAACTGAAGAATGCAGGAAGTGATGTATAAAGGAAGCAAACACTTATCTTAGGTCTGCTGCACAGAGGTGATTACATCAGCTGTGAGACTTTGGGGTTATAAAGAGTGCAGAAAAATTAAAAAAAAAACCAAACAAAACAGCCTGTAATCCCTGGAAAAAACACTGATGTTTTTGCATCCCCATTAACTTGCTTGGCTTGCTACTTTGTGTTTTTCAATGTTATCTCAGTCATCATCAACAAAGCTAATGATATCTCCTTATCCTTGTTTTGGCCTCAGCTGGCAACAAAGAACCATGAGACCGCTCGCTCAACCCCCACAGCCGTGGAGAAAATTGGAAGAAAAAAGGCAAAACTCGTGGGTTGAGATAAAGCCAGTTTAACAGAACAGCAAAGGGAAGAGAAAACAATAACACTAATGCTGATAAAGGAATATACAAACGCGATTACAGTACTGCTGCTCACGGGACCCGGACTGCTGCAGCCCCATCGCCTGGGCATGGCTCACATGAGATGCAATGCCTGTGTCCCCTGCCGCATCCCTGGGGAAATTAATGCCATCCCTGCCAGAACCGGGACACTCCTCTTTCTTCTTCCTTTGGAAATACTTACATTGCAACACCTTCATAAAATGAGGACATTTTAAACTTTCTGTGTTCTCTCTCTGTAACTCAGATGAACGTCTATTCCTTTGAAGTCAATTCCTAAATTATAAATTCAAGACAACTGCTAGATCTCTCACACACATACATTTACACATTAAAGCTGCCCAAACAGAGTTTGATTTCTTCTCAAATGATTTTAACACATTACAAAGCAATCTGACACAGAAATTGTAAAGTCTGCCTGGTAACACTACAGCTATTGCAGAAGGAATTTCAGAATCATTTTGCTACTAACAGTATTGTGTAAATATGTCTTGTATTTCTGGTCTTTCCATGATTTAAGATGACCATTCTGTCTCTCATAACTTGATCAGATGTTTTAAGATCCAGGTACAAGTCTTTTATTTGTATTGATTTCCTGGCTTCACAGTAAAATCGTGTGACGTTATGCAACTGTTTCAGGTAGTTTGGGAAAATCACTGACAGATTCAGGCCATTTATTTATTGACTTCATCATCACATCTGTAATAGATTTCTGTGTTCAGGTGATTCAGTTCTGGCCATAAATGATAAGGTTCTGATCACAGTAATCTTGATAAGCTTACATCTGAACGCCCATGACCTATTGGAAACTGTAATTAAGATCATGGTGAAAAAATCAACTCTCTATTGCAATGACTGTGAGGAATGCAACCCCAATATTTAGCTTTATCAGCTGCAAACAATTTCACAATCTGTTTAATTCTTTAAAAATTGGGGGAAAATACTATTATTTTATTCATCTATAATCCTATTAAATTCTGTAGGAGTATTACAAAAGTTGTAGGTCAAAAAGGCAAAAAGAAAGGGGGTCACCAGTAAAAAAGGCAAAGACTTATCCTTTCCTTTTCTGAGATAACTTAGAGGAAGAACTGAGGAGCTTATTTCTAACCTGACTGTGTTATTTCTCAATAGTGGCATGACCTGCCACGTACCGTGGAGATCAAAGATCCCTGCTTTTTTCCCAGGTGTACTATAATATCCATAGGACATAGAATGTGCACCCAACATCCACCACCAAACAGCAGAGACTACAAAGCCACAAAGGCTTTTAAATGCATTAGTATACACTTGACCAACAATGAATTCATATCTGCTTGAGTTTTTTGAAACATGGTTTTGGTCTGAAAGAAAAATCAAATTCCTATCTAACAGTTCAGGCATTCAAGAGCTTTGCTGGAAAAAAAATAAATTGTAAGAATAATTTAATCAATGTGCATAGTATTTCTTTGTGTGTTATTCACCCAGAGCTAATAAGAAAAGATATGACATAAACCCTGCATTTTGCAAAAGCCAATGTGCAGGACGACTTCTATTTCTAAGAGTCAACAGTCAATCTTATATCTAGGCAGATATGAAGAGCGGAGAATGAAGAATAACAGTGAGGGATTACTGTCACAAAAATTTCCCCACATGATAAGGTAGGTGAATTTTCACTAGAAACAAAGAATCAATATGACAAAATCAAAATGAGTTCATTCTTTCTGTGCTAACATGAGCATCATACTGTTTATTTTATTTATTAACGTAATTGCATTTCATAAAAAAAATCTTGCATCCTTGAAACATAGTCTGTAATCAGATTTGAATATACATTGAAGTAATTACATGCTTGATATACCATAAATAATTATGAATCCTGACCTTAACAATGTTACAAATTAAGGATTCTGCTTGATGTTGCTACTAGTAACCATTTAAATGCATCTATGCCATAGCAAATTAACATTTGCTACATGCTGGGACCTTGATTAGATATAGTTTCTCTTAGTTTCTCTTGATGGAGTTGTTCTACCTTGTACAGATAATTAAAACATTCATTAGAGCAAGAAACAAACCTTGGACACCCAGACATTGGGTGATGTCTGTCTGCTAGCTCCCAAGACAGTCCCTATTTTTGCTCTTTGAACCAATGAATAAGCAGCTGTCTTTCTGTTTGAAGCCATACAGATTGTCAAAATTGTCAGAATCAGTGAGGTGAACATTGGTCTTGACACATACAGATTTCTCAGGAAATTTTTTTCTCTCTGCTACTTCATCTACTGTTGAATAACAAAAAAAAAAGTTAAAGAATGTAACTGAAAAGGTCCGGAAGGACACAAGTCTCACAGAAACAATATGAGAGAAGAACCGTGCTCATTTGTGAAAACATCTCTCTGCATTAGTATCACAAATTGAGATTCAACCAGACTAGATACTCACTAAACAAAGAGTGAACAGTTCTTGGTACCTTGCAAAGTGCCTTTTAGATATATTGGAACATCTACTGTTTATGGAGAATGTCAATGTGAAAAAAAAGTAAAATGTCACTTTCGAAATCTGACCTCAACCTGCATAAATTCATATTCATTAAAGTAGTCCATGTTTCAGATCACTGATTTAAGCTAGCAGCAGGACTAAGGGCACATTACAGGAGTAAATATTTGCAGACTAAATCTCCATAATACCTGCATCACTACAACCTATTTGGTAGCATTCAAAAAACTCCTGGGCTTTACCACAGGCCCCAAATTTGTACTAGCTAATATAGACTCTTTGTACCTCAGATGCTGGAATTATATACTTTTGAAGCAAAAGATATATCCTTCTTAAATCAACGTGAAATTCCTAATGAAAGAATGTGCATTATATGGTAAACACTGTATGATTATGATTTTCAAAAGCTTTTTGGGAAGGAAGGTCACTTGGTGGAGACACTGAGTACATACTTGTTAAAGCACATGGAAAGAAAAGGACTTTTGTGGAAGACAAGACAGGCTTTCTGGCTAAACAAAATCCTCAGTTTTGCAACAGATTGTTGTTTATTACTTGATATATAGCATCTTGAAAGCTACACAGATATGTTGCATATTTTTTTATTTTATATGACACTCATTTGTTCAGAACAATTAGTTCTGTATATTCTAAACACCAGATACTAGCAGAGCAAGACATCTAATTCATTTTTAAAGACAAAAAAGCTGTTTATGTACTTTTAATGGACTCAAGAGCTCTAAACTGCATAGTTTATGAATACTTAGTCACATTATAAAAAGCAATGAGAAAGAAAACCTCTCAGTTGAGCACAGACTTTTTCTTCCAGATTTCCACTGAAAAATCCAGTTATTCTTTACTGTCTAAATTTCTGAAATGCCTTACCTTTCAAAGGAGATAGATAAAACCATTTAGACATCATCACTTGAGTGTCAAAATGGTATTTGAAGATGGAAGGATCAAACTGAAGAAGACCTACATATCCACTTCCAGAGAGATTGCCCTGAAGACACACGCCCTAAAGTAAATGAAGCAAAACATTTAGTACACCCTGAAAATAACCTTGAATTTCAGAAATGACAGAGATTTTGAAGAGCTCGCTTCCTTCTACACAAAGTGGGACATATCTAAATAGCATTGATATTAAACGGGTCAAGGCTCAGATGAAACCAAGATTTTTTTTTTCCTGACTGTTAATCCACTTTCACAGCTATCACTAGTTCAACTGTCAAAACTCAAGACATCTAAAACCATTGTGAGTTGAGAAAATGCAGGTGTGTAGAATATTCAGTGGATAACCTTCACTTCTGACAGCCTAGTTTGGAAAAAGGTCAGCAGTAAAAGCACAGATCTGATCACGTCTGGGTGAAGGTCAATACTTAGGAAGTTAATAAAGATCTGCTTGATGCTGTTTCTGGGGGTTTTCACACATTTTGTTTCTTTATCTTACATTTAAAGCACTGAGGTGCTTAAGGGAGACACTTAATTCCTCTTCTCTTCCCTCTTTTCTTTCAGCAGTTTTAAGAACTTCTCAGGACAAAGAGTTCTCTTTCCTCACTTCTCTTCGTGTTAAATTTGATTTTTGTTGTTGAAGTTACATATGTAGGCAATCAACATGCAAGTTTTGGGGGATTTATTTTTTTTATGCAATTTACATTAGTAGTCTTTATCTCATTGCTTGGAGCTTCCTAAGGACAAACATCCTATAAAATTTTCTCATAAATCAAATTTAAGTGCACTACAGAGGTAACAGTGATAGCAAAAATGTCATGCTTTGGCAGTGGGTTATTGGAGAATGACCCATTTTCATATTAAAGTGATAAAATCTGTATGATAAAACACATAAAAATTGTAACACTATTACTGCTGAGGACCCAAGGAAATTTAGATCAAACTTGTATCACAAATTCATTATGAATAATCTGGAAAAGCACTGTACTCCTGAAGAAACAGGTAAAAAGCAAGTATGTTTACTTCTCCTTTTGAACCTTGTATCCTTTGGGTACAAAATTCAAATGAGATCAAATGAATTCTGATATCATAAAATTAATAGGTCATATTCAAAAGATAATTCTTTTTTTTTCTTTTCATTTTTTTTTTTCTTGTTTTGTCATGGAAAAGCGCACAGAGGAAAAGATTACCATTCAAAACAGGTAGTCTTAAAAGTCTACCAATAATTAAGCGTACCAATAACGGTCAGCTATTCTCAACTCCAGTAGCAGGTATTTCCCAGTTAATTTAGATGGGACAATTAAAATTTTAAATTATCATGACACAAGAGAGTGAAAATAAAATCACAACTTTAAAACAATCTCCAAGATTAACTTCTTTGTAGTGCACTGTGGTGTTCATCACTATCCAATTATGTGGATCTTTTGGCTACCAAAATGACAGCAGCTACACTGTTGACCCTGTGAGGCTTTGGAAAGTAGCACTACTCTTGAGAGGAAATAATTGAAAGGCACAATTATGCTCATTTTTCAAATCCATAGTAAATTACAGTATGCACACACAAAGGCAAGAAAGTATGTCTCAAATAGCTCTCAGACATCTAATTGGTTACAAATGGTGGTTTATAGCTAATAGAGTGAAAATTGGAAGTAAAAGAATGAAAATGCACAATTGCACTGTATCAGTGGTCAGGATTCTTTCTCTAATACCTCACAGATATTTATTATATCATAGTTTTATTCATTTCAAATGAACATTTCTGACAGTTTTTGAGAGAAATAGCTGGAGCATCATTCATTTCAATCTATGACCATCTATTAAGATTAAGCCTAACTTTTACACCTTCTAAAATGAATTCTGATTTTTATTGTCAGTTTTTTAATGACAGCATGAAATAGCTGATATTAGGCATTAAATATGTGAATATATGTATATATGTATATGCATGTGGATGTGTATGCACATATATTTACAAACTGCATTTTATCTGTACGTCTGTGTACAACAAAGTGTAGACACTTTTGTTTTCTTAAATTTTGCAGCTAGAGTGTTCATTTGAGACTTTTAGAGGGAAACTGGCTTATAAATAAAGATATAAACATTCCTGAATGAGGTGGTGCGCAACATTGCTTCCTTACAAAATTGAGCTTATATAGCATTACTGTTATGGACACACACTAAACAGTGACAGCTTTCAAAATAATTTTCAAAGAAAATAATAAGACAGAAGGATTTGCTTCCTTCTCAGCAATCTGCAGGTCACTGATGAAAATTTAGACTCTAAAAGGCATATGAAAAAAAGGGTTCTACAGTTTCAGTGTGTTACCTACTGCACTATATGGTTCTGCTTCACAGTGATTTCACAGTTCTACTTACAAGGTAAATATGAGTAACATACTTTTTTTGACAGGGTTTTTGTAATGTCCTGTGTACAAGATAAACAAAGCTAAACAAACAATACTTTATGCTAGTTGTTTGGGTTTGGTGGTTTTTTTTTTTTATTAATAAGAACCTTCAAAGTTGCTGTGAAAACGTAAGAAATTTCATTATAGCAAAGAAGCATATGAACATAGATTGTGTTAATATCAAACAAATTTAAGCTCTCCATTCTTATTTCCAGCTATGAAAAGCACTCTCAAGATCGATTCAAACATCAACTAGACTATGTCACAGGCAAACCTAGTGCTGTGCTTTTATGCTGTGGGTTTGATCAAAGCTTTTTTTTTTCCTGTTGTTAATAGTAAACATTCCTTCTCTCATTTCTCAAAAGCAAGAGCCTCTGCAGTTTATGGCAGAGCTGAACCTGTCTCACACTGTTTGCTGTTAAGGGGTCAAAGGAAAGTATGCATCAAACTGTGGCTGAAAACACAGTGACCTTGATTCAAAACAACACACTGGTATGAGATGCCTTTATTCTGGAAACCAACAGGCTGGACTTTAATTTTCAAAATAGCAGAAGGAAAGCTTATGGTCATGTTAGAATGATTTTATATTTTTGGAGTGCAAACAACAAGCCTTTAAGACAATCATCACCGAAATAAATAGCTATTCACTTTGGTGAGATGTGAATAACAAAGGTACAAAATCTTGTTCAGATTGCACAGAAGAATGCCTCATTACCAGTATAAAATTTTGTTTTTATTGTGAAGCATAAGCTAGCACCAGATTCACCTGCCTCACATTTCTTAGCTATGACACTGAACATACTCTTTTCAAGCCACTTTTGAAACTTTCAGTCCATCAAGACACTTTTTCAGAATTTTGTATGATGCCAGTGAAAGGTTCAAAGAGCATTTATGAATAATAGGTGAATTTATGTGTCAAAATGTACAGAGACAAATTTGAACAAGGATTATTTGGATTAGTTTCTTAATAGTAATAAATATACATGTTTTTTCACTTTATTTATTTATAAAAAGAAGATTGTGTCATTAATTTTTATCATATCATGGTGACATATGAACTTTCTGAATAAGGATGGTACTTTTTGGTGCATGGGGGAAACAAATTACTATAGATGAGGGTAAATATTTGCGGTCTAAAGGGATAGTTGTCCTTAACTGACCCCATGTGCACACGTTGTCCCTAGGAGGCAAAAGACAGAAAACCACCCTGAACAGAACTCACGCAAAAATAAACTTAAGTCTCTCCCTGCTTCACCATCCAGGGTGATATGTTGCTTATGTAAACCCGGTATATTCCTATGAAATAAGTAGAGCTGGAGACAGCTAAACATTGGTACATCAACGGAGATGTTAAAATAGTACAAGGAGGACTGTGTCACCAAAGCAAGAGCTAAAATATTTCAAGAGTAATGTTAAAAGCCTTCAAAGCACTTAGTACTGATTTCACCAATATTTTTTTATATTTTTATCCACTGTTTCCTTGCTTCATTTTCTAAATCTCCAGATATTCTATTAAATATGGCTCCACCAAGCAAAGACCTTTTAAATCTATCGTGTTGAGACTGTCTCTCTGTCCCCTGCTAGCTCTGGATATAACAAACTCTGAGGTATCAGAGTTGGGTTCTTCCCCTGCCCTTCTCCCCCAACCTCTTTATTAGAGACTGTGAGAAAAGATAAAGGTCCTGAGTCCAAATCAGGAGGGAACTATTTAATTTAAGAAATGAAAAACAGAAGTTTCAGATCAGGCTAGTAAATTCTCTGTAGTTATTTTTCCATGTAAAAAGTTGCATTATTACTGCTACAATGTCATCTAATTGAGATGGAAAAGAGTGCATTCTCAGTTTTTTGAAACATGGGGTAGCTTCTTATTCAGACTTTCATGCACAAAGCATCAGGTTCACTAGTGCTGTTTGGCTGTCCTAATGAGAGGTCACCAATTAAAGAAGCACTAAAACTAAAATATCCATTTATTTACCACTGAAGTTAAATTATGCTGCAAGAAATCAGTGCTTTGCTAAGCAAACAGCAGTATTCTTGAAAATCATCAGTCTTAAAATGCCAGTGTAGCTCTTTGTATTAACAACACAAGAAATTTAAATGCATAAGCCTGATTTCGGTTTTGTTATTAACCTGAATAAGGTTAACTGTGGGCCTTTGGAAGAAAAACAGACACTCACTGTGATAGTCTTTGAAGACTACAGCTTAAATTCAACCTGATCTTATCTCCTTACATTATTTCCTGGAATAGTACTGTATTCCTTTGCGTTTGTTTTCTTGTCACTTATTCCAAAAAATCAAGGAAGTTGTACACCACACAAAAGAAAACTAATTTCTTGATGAATGAAAATGTTAATTTCATTAAATCAATTAAAACAATAAATAGCTGCTTAATTAATTTTGTATTTATATACAGTAATATTAACAACGTTTTACTGACCTGTCCCCTCTACCCACACCTACAATACAGGCTGAATGAAACCATTCAATAACCAGCTACCCAAGTCTGGCACGAAGGTGGCAAAAATCATAATCACAAAGGTCAACTACGAGAAGAAAAAAAGAAAAATTATCTCTTCACTAGGCCAATAATGTAAAAAAAAAGTCTGTATCTCATTGGAGCACATCTGGATACTTCAGGAACCAGAAATGATGTGGGAAAACTGAAAAAAAAAACCAACAAACCACAAAAACAAAACCAAAAGATCTTCACAGAGACTTTTATCTCCAATAGAAGAGATGAACAGTGCTGCTGAACTCTCAAAAACCATCAGTGTTCCTACAGCCACCAATAACCTTATGCTCTTCATTCACAGGTACGTACTAAAAGAAATTTTGCAGAAGTCAATGGACTCATTAAAGTGTACAAACATCAGAGAGACAGAGTGAGGGAAAACAATGCCTCGTATTATGAAACAAATTTTATACCTCCAAGTTTCAATATGCTGCTACACATGTTTAAACATAAAGTAGCTACATAATGGCATAGGAATAATATTGAGCAGAGTAGTAAAACGGTTTGCAGTAAACAGCATTAGATACATTCAAGATTCCAGCTGTGTTCTATGACCAGAAGGTGATAATAAATTTGGGCTTTTTGAAGTGCCAAGACCAAAGTACTACTATACCACATCTTATACTTAATGAAAAGAGATGATAAAAATAGAAAATCAATTGTAGGTACACAGATATACCCTTGCAAGATCTGGAAGCTTCTTCTAGGACACTTTTCTTTTTTTTTTTTTTTTTTATATAATTCATGAAGTACTGCTTACATCAGGTCGTGCAGAATTAGTGTGGATGACTGCTTATACAGAGCTTTGTCAAGCAAAGCAGAAGATTATTTGTTTTTTATCACTTTTCATCTTCCAAGTAAGTTTATTGTTTTCAGTGGAGATGTTTACTTCCTCTTAGTAGTAATGAAGAATTTTCAGGTCCTATTCAGAATAGTATCTGAACACTAATATTCACTGTACACTGAGTACACTGCTTCCTCATATGAAATCATCTTCTCTCCTTCGAATTGCCTGTGGAAAATAAGTATATTTCTATTAACTTATGTATCAAAAGTCCCCAAATTATTAATTTTTATGTTTTTAAAAATATTGTGCTACATGGTATTTGACTTGGTTTTGTGAAAGTCTTATCTTCCTAAATTGATTTGAAAAAAACCACTGTTTTCTGCAATTTTAAAAAATATGAAAGATCCATAACAGTTGTAGAAGCAACAAATCATTTAGACACTCAGACTGTGTAAAAGGTAATGGCTTGTATAGGTAAGCATCCTCTATTGAAGTCTCTGACACAGTATCCTATACTACCAAAACAAATGAATATTTTTCAAAGATTCAAAAAGAAAATGTGAGGTACAGAGACAAAATAAAACTACTGATGAGTAAAATAAACTATTTTCACATTCTTTTGATTGTAGGTCTTAATGTCAGCTTAACTAGGGTACTTATGCAGGTGCTTTTTTTAAATATGACAGTGCCATTTGCAAAGAGTAGAATTACACAGAAAAGAGACAACTCCAGTCCTTACTAACCCCCATTTTCATGCATTTGCTTTCTTTTGCATGTATTTAATAGCAGCTGAACAGTGGCATAGTATAAAATGACTCAAATATTTGAGGTTTCTATCTTATCCTTTTGTCGATTCTTCCTTTTTAACTAATCCTTCCATTTCACTTCATTAAACTATTTAACTCAGAAAGATAAAAATTCCTTTCCTTGCCTAATATTTACATACTTCGGCTTTATATAGAATTTATTACTTTTTAATCTTCTTGCCAAAGTATGCACCTTGAAATCCTGACTGTCTCCAGCATACCTACCTCCTTCTCCCCTCCTCATCTTTGTTCATCTTCTCCCATGTTCCTCCAGTCAATAGTTTTCTGGCAATAAGGAACCCAGGAATGAACGGTAAATCCAGAAATCAAGTAATATAGTATTTCACCTGTTTACAGATTTATATTATGCTTTTTGTGCTGTGTGCAGCCAACATCTGAATATTTGGGGAAGCTTCATCTATTGCAAACTTATGACTAAGCTGCTATTCATCTTCATTAGTTGTCACTCAATGATGTTTAGTTTCTTCTGCATAAATGTATATTTCAGATTATTTTTACTAAATTTTTTCTTTGTCTTAAGGTGTATTAAGTAATGTTTTCCCCAAGATAACCCCATTTTTTCCCCCAGTATTTCTGTTCTAACAAGAGAACTCCTGCTAAATCTATGAAATTCTGTAGAAGTGCTTCTTTTGACATTAATCTACCTTTCCATGTGTTACTTCTCTTTCTCCTTTGATGTTTTACAATTGAAAGGAGTTGAGAGTGATCCCCACTAGCACTGAATATTGCAATATTAAAGATATATGGGTTTTGCAAGAAAGGGAACTATGGGAAAAAAAAAAAGAGTCTGGAGGATTCAAAGACTTCTGTGACTAGAGGGTAGGTGTAAGCCACAGGCCATTTCTAGGTTTCATTCCCTTTTATCTCCACAGTTTCCTAAACTTTAACTCTTCTGAGAGATCCAAACTGAGGTAATTCCACAATCTCCCTATCTTTCTGAGGTTTTTTTTTTTTTTTTTCCCTTTTCACATAGTGCTATGCCCCTTAATAAATTCATTTTTATCAATTTTATAGTCATGGGAACTGTCTTACGCAGAACTAAAAGAAGAAAGATGTGACATTGATATGTTTATTTGTAAAACTGTCTCTTCTGGAAGCAACTCACCAGGGAAAAGAAAATACTGTATTCTTGCCAGCAAAAACTGTCCCTTTTTGCAAAAAATATGATGCAGCTCTTTCCCAGTACTTTTTCCATTTGCATGTCTTCTGCAATGAGCCTTCCTTTTACAGATGATCCATGCTGCCACTTTCCCAGTCAACAAACAGGAAGATATGGACCTACTGTAGATCTGGTGCCAATAGAAGATGTTACTCATGCTCGGCCAAAAGGAGGACTGCACACAGATAATTATGCATACTCCTTATATTCCACATGGAGAAAATTACATACACAGGGTTACAGCAAAATCATAATCAGCAGCTACCCTCTATGTAGGAACTACAGTGATTCTGAATGGGGAATGAGTTGCTTTGTGTGCTTGATCATCACAGGTGGGGCAAAAGGAATTTTGCTATTTCAATCTGGTTTTCTTCCTGTGATATGTTACATTGCTAGCAGTTCTTTGGAATTCTTTTGAATTTTGGGGATAGTGTCGTCGAAACAGCTTTTGTCCTTAGAAGAGAAGACAAGGTATTTTGACATATGGAAGAAGGAACAGATGTAATAAAACTCAAAAAAAAAAAAAATCAGGCAATTGTTGTTGGGGATGTTTTTGTGTTGGGGATATTTTTTTGGTATGTTGAGTTTACTGACGTGTTTATGTCCAAAAGCATTGCATGTGATCTCTACAGAAAAGCATTATTGCAGAATTCATGAGCTTTACAAAATATAAGCAACTCATTATCCTGTATAGTAGCTGATATTGGCAAAATAGTAAGTGCTACTGATTTTATGAATTCTGAATAATCCAGGTTGGGTTGAGACATTTAGCCAGTAGTCAAAAAATGGGTAGGAACTATAGTGTTTAAGGATAGAGCTTCAGAACTGGCACAACGTTTGTGGTTTAAGAGTAGCGCCATGCATTTCTTATTCCTCTTTTGAACTATATCTAATGACGAAGAGAATACCATTCAGTCATATTTCTATGGGAATTTCAGAGGAGCTCCTCCTTATCTGTTTTAAGAAACTGGAAGAACTGAGGGTAACACAGGAAGGAGAAATCTTGCTGCAAATTCTAAAATTCTAGCTGTAAACTTGGGAATTCTAAAGAAAAGAGTGCAAACAATGAGAAAAAGATAGACAGCTCATAAGTTTAATTTAGGGGTCACATTTTGAAATTGTTTACTTGTAAACTTTTTGTTGCAAACTGTATCTAAAAGGTTGGCAATCTTTGCTTTACTGTTAAGATTCTGTAGTGTTAGGAGCAAGGTAAGTCTGGATGACACTGATGAGTTTAGGCCTATCTGTTTTTGTAAAGGCACCAAATTTGAATAGATATACAAAAGTCCCTGCAGAGAATCTAAATCAGATAAGTTTAGGCCACTGAGGCGGGAATGTATCATTCACCAAGCTACAGGACGTTAGCCATGGGTTTGGTATTGCAAAATGCTAAGTTATGGGAAGAAAGTCCCTTTGACAGAGACAAGTCAGTATTTTTTTCAACAAACAGCAGATACCTGAGATGCACCTAATTTCCTTTCCTATCTGACTCTGAGCAAACCTCACCTTTCACACGTGAACATTTTTAAATAGGATTACTGTAGTTTTAGGCCCCATCTAGGTAGACTACTGTCAAAATTAATTTTACTGTGATTCTCAATGCAGTGTTTATATATATACACATACACAAATCTCCTCAATGACTTAAGTATCACATTTGTGCATGAATCATCACTTTGAAATTAACATCACACTAATAATTCTGCAGTAGAATGCTTACAATGTTAAAGTATTTGCCCCTTGCAGGTTGCATGCCATGAGTCTGTATTAAATGTCTGGAGAGCAGAATGGATGAGAAGAGTAAAATATTAGCTATTAGCTATAACGGACATCTAAACAATATAATATTTTACTAGTCATCTCAAGAGTTCCTTTCTATTTCCGTATTCAAAACATAATAACTGCTTAACTGAAAAGAGAAAGAGTAAAATGCAAACCAATTATCAGTGCTGCTTGATCAATAAAATTCTTAGTCAGAAGGATACTGTTAAAACACTATGTCCATGATGATGCACATTTCAGTTCTTCATTGCTGTATCTTCAATAAATTCAGTGAAATTTCATGAAAGAAGACTTTGATCCCTGACATTTTTCTGTTTACTGACTCACATATCTCTGTCCTACAATTCAATTATTGAAATCAGGGGGGTTTTGAAACAAATATTGTTGTTTTCCACATAGGATGAGCTGACATTTGGATGTATAAGCACAACAAGGAAGAGAAGAAGCAGAGTGCTTTCATTCTTTAAAAATAAATAAATGTGTTAGGAAAAAAAAAATTCCTTTTTTTTCAAAGGAGAAGACTGTATTCCGTATCACACTCATCCCATTAAAAAAGCTAAAAGAGTACAGAACTTTAGCTTTCACTTGTATAATCTCATTAAAAGCTCTTGTAGCTAATACAAGTAGTTTCAGAATAATTCCAAACTGTTTTTTCCCGAATTTTCCACAAGTCCAAACAGACGGCTCAGGTGTGCCAGGGGTGTAAAATACAGATAAAGATACAGGCCAGGCACAGCTCAGGCAAAATTAAAATGTGTTCTGGGGATTGTTTTGCATTATCACCATAAAACAAATCACAGCAATTGAAGGTACGACTTTCACACCTACACTCCTGCTATGCCTCCAAAAAAGAGATGAATAGCTACATAATTTGAGGAACAAAGATCTTGTATTTCTTTCCTGCATTCATCTGCATCTCTGATTCTTCTATGTGAATTGCATATCTTTGGTCTTTCACAATGCTCTACAATATTGTGATGCATCTGGCTCATTGTTAAATCAACAATCTTCAACATCTTTTTTTTCCAAAACTCAATCAACTCTGCACTTCCCTAACACCTGAATCTATCAGTGAAGTACAGCAAATGATGGAGGTCAGACACTACTTTGTTCCTTTACCACATTCACTATCACAGCTTTATTATATTGTTAGAAAAACACATCTATTTCAAAATCAGTATTTGTGTAATTTTAATACAAGATGAAGGAGTAATTTAAACATAACCAGTTATTATATTTTATGCCAGCAAGAAAAGAATGACTAATAATTAAAAGCAAATTTTGGAAAGAAGTCATTCTATTAAAAAGAAAAAAAAATAGCAAAATTAGATTAAATCCGCTAACCAGAAGAACCAGGACTGATAGTTATGAAATCTCTTTATAAACATTTACTGATAGAAAATTCCAAATCTTCTATTATGTTAGGTCAGTGGGACCTGTAATACAACATTGGTCTCTCAGAAATGGGAGATGCTATTTAGGGAGAGCACACTGGTGGATCAGTTCTACTCACATTCACAAGAAAAGGAAAGGTAAAGGAGTATATCCCTGCCCACTACCCCTGTTTGCAAATTTTGTGAATTCACAGAGCAAGAATTTACCTGATTCTTTTGTGAACATGATGATACTTTCTGCCTCAACAACGTCTTAGGGCAAGAGTTTCAAGAAATTCTTTTTCGTTGGATAAAAAAAAAACATTTTCTTTTATCTGTTTTATAAAGACATCCTAGTAACTTTGCCTTAGTTCTAGTACTGTGAGGTTTGGTGGATAAACAGTTCTGTCCTCACCTTAATCTTCATGATCCTATAAATTTTTATCAAATCTCAGCCCTGCTGACCTCCTTCTCTCTAAGCTGGTGTAGCAGCCATTCAGTTATTCCTGTAAGGCAACAATAGTTCCATATCAGCTATTTTGAGATTTGTCAGCCAGCTCTTAATCCACTTCACATCTGCTTTAATTGGTGCTCCTTTCTAAAAATAGGACATCATCCAGCAATAAATTCAAAGCTTTGTAAAAAAGCCAAATATGTTACATAGATCCAATTATAAACCACATCCACATTTACATATGCAATAACAGGGAATTTTAATGGAATTAATCTCCTTTGTCAAGAGCTGCCTTCCAAAAAATGTTGGTTGGCAACACTTCTCTTTCCTTTAGTTTTCACTGATCTAATTCCCTACCCACTTTTCCATTTTCCAGGATCTCAAGATGTGTAAAAGTTGGCAGTAGTTCCTGGCTGCTGGATATTTAAACTACAGATTAATTTATTTTTATATATATAATTTAAATTCCTTCAACACTATCAGAATGGCAGAATGAGAAGAGAGTAACATACATCTTGATGGGCAGTAGGGGAGAATGACATATTTTCTTCTTTCTTAATTTACTGTTTATAAAGTTATTGAACTGCAGGGAACACGTTAACCTGGGAAGACCAGTGGTGGTCCTGAGATGTGGCAGAAGTGAACTTTTGCCCAAGCCAGAGTACAGCCAGGATGCTCACCCGCCCACAGGCACCCCGGTTATCTCTGGGGGAAAGCCTTGAGGTGCCCCTGCTGTAGGGAGCCCCAGCACACTCAGGTAAACCTCTTCATCTGATAAGTGGTCTATGGGACACATAGAGGAGAGCAGCTGCCTTCAAGCACAAAGATGGGGGCTAACAAAACACTGCTGCCAGCCATATGCACACATGTCTCTGGCTACATTGCTAAAGGGTTGCTGAAAAGCATCCTGATGTGAACCTCAGGAATCAAGCCTCAAGACTTGCTTTCTACCACTGCTCCTAATTTGTTAGTAGCCCAAATGATCCCTGAGAGTGCCTGCTGGGGAACTGAATCAGTCCATCAAAAGTAGTGAAAAATTAGATGATTTTTTTGTCTGTTTTACTATTTTGTCCATGTCTGCACTTTGAACTACCTGAAACATTAAGTATATCTTCTTTTTGAATTTTGGGTGCACAACCTGTATTTTGTCTTCTGCTCTGTACCATAATGCAAGCCTTTAATTATAGGAAGTGCATTTATTCCATAAGCGTTTTTTCCTCTTTAATCATTGTCTAAGGTTACAATACAAAATGGAGTAAAGATATAGTTTTATTACAAAATTAGCCAATACAGACCAAAAAACCAAAAATTGGAAAGGTGGAATTGGAACACGATAAAAGTAAGGGCAGTGATTTCTGGTTTATTTTGTTATTAAGATAGAAGCAACATAAATCTTAGTTTTGAATACCTATAAATGTGGGTAGAAAAAGGGGGGTTTAAAATAATTAATATCTTGTCTACTAATTAATTATTGTTAATAAAGTATTTTATTAAAAATTCTGTTGGATCAAATACATTCGAAATACTAGACAAGTGCCTGTTTGATTGCATCCATTCAAAAATAAACCTGAAAAATACTGTAATGTCACAAATACACAGCACATTCAGTATTAAGAAACCGAGCTCTCATCACTCAAACAAGAGCAAGTTTATATCCACAGCACATCAAAAAAGGTGGTCTGTACATAAATTTTGTTTTAATTTTCTCCACTAAAAAATACGTTTTGAAAAGTATATTACTTAATATTTAATTACTGATGAAAATATTTTTTTCCAGGGATGATCGTTTTGCCACACCAGCAGCTTGCTACCACACATCTGTAATAGACTTTTTGAATGGACCTATTGAAATACAGACTTCACCTTTTCTGTTTACCTCAGTCAGTTAGAGTGACATCTCTTACCAACTGCTAATCTTAGCTGTTTCTACAAATAAATGCAGTACACAAGTGCTACTCAAAAGATGAATGGAGCATGCTGAGTTTTCTGGACTTTCTTTGTGTTTGGAGTTAAAAGGATCAAAGATCTCAAGCAGAAGAGAAGTTTCTGTGAGTGGGTACTTTTGGGAGAAGATCAGAGCAGAACAGAAAGCTCAGTCAGTGTTTTGCACCTAATCTGGGAAAGTTTTTAAACACGCATGTATCAGATCACCACAAAACACTGAAAAGCACAATATAGCAGCTATATGGAACAGAAGGACAAATAGGCAGCTAAAGAGCCATCTAAAACTACGATGTGTGAAATGCATAGACTTGAGCATAACTAGATTTACCTTCAGAAGAGAAAATGAATAAACGATGGGCAGAAGAAAAGCACGAAGTTAAAATGTAAAATATGATTATTTATTTTTTTTCATAAATACACTTTTATGCACTTACAGCTAGTGCAAGACGAGAGCGGAACACACAAGAAGGACAAACTCCTTTTCACAGGGAGCCGAAGTCAAATGTACCATGGTTATGCTAGCTGCATCTGCTATGTGAGTAAGGGGAGCCCCTTTAAGAAAGAAAGAGAACCTGGAAGCATCACAAATACCAAAATGTCACACTATGACTCTGAATTTAGCCATAAACACACCTAGACTAGTCTGTAGGAAACAGTGCAACTAAAATTGATTCTCAGTAACTCAGTTTTCCACCTGTAGCACTTATTAATGTTTCATACAACGTGTAGAGCGGTTTAATCTGTTGAATCTGATTGAATTGCAGAAAAATACTCATGTGGACACACAGCTGGAGTATCAACTGCCTTGAAGGAAAAACATATGTTTCAGTATTTGTAAGTGATACTTAATCTGTCCTGGCTTAGTCTGAAAGATACACTGAGGACTGACCAACCCGTGTAAAATTTGTGTGCAACTAGTGAATATATATATTTTTGGAAAAAAAAAAATGTTTACATAATGTGTTTCTCTCTCTAAGTATTACATATGTGAATGTACTTTTATATACATATACATTTCTATTTATACCATGTGCTTGAATACCAACTGAGTGGAACATGTTTTGTCATTTCATAGAATTTTAATTGGTATCTGTATTATTTAAAACCAAATCTAATCCCATAGATACGGCAGTACAGATTTATTAAGCTAGACCTAAGTGACCAATACTACTTATCAGAGGGTCAAATGGAAAAGCCTGTAAAGAGAAAAGAGTGTAATTCAGTGGGCAAGATCACATTTTTAACATAGATGACTTGGGAAACAGGTGTGTACAGGTAGAAAAGATAGCTCTAGATATTTTTCCCCTGGTGCATGCATGAAATTCCTTCTGACATTGACAAAGAGGAGAATTTAATCTACTATGTACAGAACAATGCATTAAGAAGTCATCACTGTAAATGAAATCACACATGGCTATTTAGCTGTGACAGTTTAGAGAAAGAATATGTTCTATTTCAGCATCTCTGGAGAGGGGAAGCACATGTCCTATCCCAGCAAGCTGATCTGAACACAGACAGTATGACAACATTGGCAGCAGATGTCTTTGTATTCCCTTCCAAGCTATCATCTCCAGAATAAATTATTAAAAGGCTTATCTGTTCTAAGAATACTGCAAAAAAAAAAGAGGGGAAGGTTCTTTTTTCACTTCTGTCTGACTCGGGAATTTTTAGTGATTTTAAACCTGTTTAAAGACTGTTAAACAACAAGAAGTGCTAGTAGTGGGTGACTCCCTGTTAAAGGGCACTGAGGTACCCATCTGCCATCCTGACAGGGAGTCACATGAAGTATGCTGCCTCCTGGGAGCTAAGGTTTCAGATGTTGCTGAGAAGGTGCCACAACTTGTCAAGAATATGGGCTACTACCCACTGTTACTCTTTTACGTGGGCATGAATGAGACTGCAAGCCAGGATCTCGGCAGAATTAAGGAAGACTATAAAGCCCCAGGGGTGCAAGTGACAAAAAATTGGTGACGTAGTTACCTTTTCCTCCATTTTACCAGTTAGAGGAAAGGAGGCAGCCAGAAACAGATGGATAATGCATATCAACTCCTGGCTACATGGCTGGTGCTGTTGTGAGTGTTTTGGTTTTTATGACAATGTGACATTCTTTGATCAAGATGGCCTGTTAGAGAGGGACAGGATCCACCTGTCTAGAAGAGGCAAGGGAATCTTTGGCAGCAGGCTGGCCAGCTTGGTGAGGCAGGCTTTAAACTGAAGGACTTGGGGGGTGGGGTCCAAGGTGGCAATGCTTACACCAGGCCAACCAGAGTAGTGACAAACGTCCCTTAGCTGACTCCCAACATGAGATCCAGAAGGCCAACCACCTCAAGGGAGTGAATGGCTGTGGTGGATCCTCTTACCCCCCTCCAGGGAAACCTGCATGCTCGACTACGTCTCTGAAATGCCTGTACATCCACGCATGCAGCAGGGGGGAAAAACAGGAAGAACTAGAGATCTGTGTGTGGGTCACAGGGCCATGATCTCCTTGCAATTACAGAGACAAGGTTGGATAGCTCGGGTGACTGGAATGATGTCATAGATGGCTATGTACTTTTTAGGGAAGATTGGCCAGCAGGGTGTGGTGGTGGAGTTGCTCTCTATGTGAGAGAGCAACCGGAATGTACCGAGCTCTGTTTAGGGGTGGATGAAGAACATGTTGAGAGCTTACGGGTAAGAATTAAGGGGTAGGCTAATATGGGAGACACTGATGTGGGTGTTTACTACAGACCACCAGATCAGGAAGAGAAAATGGATGAGGCCTTCTACAGACAGCTGGAAATAGCCTCACGTTCACAGGTCCTGATTCTCACAGGGGACTTCAACTAACCTGACATTTACTGGAAAGGCAACACAGCCAGACACGCACAGTGTCACACCCCGATCTTGGACGTGGGGGTCTGGGAGGACTCGTAATGATTCCATGCGTTAGATTAAGACATAAACAAGGTCAAATGCTGTCTGCTCAAGCTTTATTGTTATCTCCCAGCCTTGATGACTGAAACGAGCACTAGACTAAAGCAGGAAGTAGAGGAAAGGCAGAAGAGGGAAACAGTATTATGGAGCACAGCAAGAATATAGTCACCACCACAGGCCCTCGGTGTCCAGTTGACTCACAATCCTTAGGTCACAATGAGGCGGGGGTCCTGGGATCCCAGTTGTGGAGGGACACGGTACTAATTTATAGTTAAAGTCTGCTCAATACTTGACCAATCAGAATAGAGGCCACTTTTGCTTGGCCAGTCTTTGGCAGTTGGTCATACGTCGCAGCAAGTATCTTGGAAGACAGTTGCCCCTGATGTACCCCTTGGTGGTCACATACACCACATCAGCAGACAACTTTGACACATCTTGCAGCTTAGTTTGCACATCTTGCAGCTTAGTTTGGCAGTTTCGGGTGCCTCTGGCCCCTGTTGCAAACAGTATATGGCTGGTCTGCTCATGATAAGCAAATTTTGAGACATCTGGACTACTGGTTTCCTATCGAGACATTTTAATTTTAAGACATCTTGTGGTAAGCGAATTTTGAGATATCTTAACGGTCTCTTACACACAGTCCAGGAGGTTTCTGCAGAGCATTAATGATAACTTCTTGACACAGGTGGTGAAGGAACCAACAAGGAGAGGTGTGCTGCTGGACCTTGTTCTGACAAAGAAAGAAAGACTAGTTGTGAATGTGAAGGTTGAGGATAGCCTTGGCTGCAGTGACCATGAGATCGTGGAGTTCAGGATCCTGCATGGAAGAAGCAGAGCAGCAGGATTAGAACCCTGGACTTCAGCAGAGCTATCTTTGACCTCTTCAAAGACCTGCTTGGAGGAATCCCATGGACTAAGGCTCTAGAAGGAAGGGGAGTACAAGAGAGATGGTTAATATTTAAGCACCGCTTCCTCCAAGTTCAAGACTAGTGCATCCCTAGGTGTAAGAAATCAGGCAAAGAAGGCAGGAAACCTTCATGGATGAGCAAGGAGATTCTGAAAAAAACTCAAATGGAAGAAGGAAATTTACAGAATGTGGAAAAAGGGACTGGCGACTTGGGAGAAGCATAGCAACATTGTCAGAGTATGCAGAGATGCAATGAGGAAGGCTAGGGCCCACTTAGAATTAAATCTGGGAATGGATGTCAAGGACAATAAGAAGGGCTTCTTCAAGTACATCAGTAGAAAAAAGAAGACTAGGGAAAATGTGGGCTTGCTGTTGAATGGGTAGGTGCTCTGGTGATGGAAGATGCAGAGAAGGTAGAATTACTGAATGCCTTCTTTGCTTCAGTCTTTACTGCTCAGGCCGGCCCTCAGGAACCCCAGACCCTGGAGCTAAGAGAGAGGGCCTGGAGTAAGGAAGACTCTCCCTTGATCGAGGAGGATCAGCTAAGAGATCATTTTGGGAAACCTGACACCCACAAATCCATGGGTCCTGATGGGATGCACCCACAAGTGCTGAGGGACCTGCCAGATGTTATTGCGAAGCCACTCCCCATCATCTTTGAAAGGTCATGGAGAACAAAAGAGGTGCCTGAGGACTGGAAAAAAGCTAATGTCACACCAGTCTTCAAAAAGGGCAAGAAGAAGGACCTGGGAAACTACAGGCCAGTCAGCCTCACCACCGTCCCTGGAAAGGTGATGGAACAGTTCATCCTGGAGGTCATCTCTAAGTACGTCGAGGAACAGAAGGTTATCAAGAGTGGTCAACATGGATTCACCAGGGGGAAATCATGTTTGACCAATCTTAAAGCTTTCTATGATGGCATGCATGACTAGATGGGTGGATGAGGGGAGATCAGCGGATGTTGTCTACCTTGATTTCAGCAAAGGTTTTGACGGTCTCCCATAACATCCTCATAGGTAAGCTTAGGAAGTGTGTGTTATATGAGTGGACAGTGAGGTGGACTGAGAACTGGCTGAATAGCAGAGCTCAGAGGGCTGTGATCAGTGGTGCAGAGTCTAGTTGGAGGCCTGTAACTAGTGGTGTTCCCCAGGGGTAGGTATTGGGTCCAGTCTTCTTCAATATATTTGTCAATGACCTGGATGAGGGGACAGAATATACCCTCAGCAAGTTTGCTGATGACACTAAACTGGGAGGAGTGGCTGACATGCCAGAAGGCTGTGCTGCCATACAGCGTGACCTGGACAGGCTGGAGAGTTGGGCAGAGAGAAACCTAATGAAATTCAACAAGGGCAAGTGTAGGGTCCTGCACCTGGGGAGGAATAACCCCATGCACCAGTACAGGTTGGGGGCTGACCTCCTGGAGAGCAGCTCTGTGGAGAGGGACCTGGGAGCCCTGGTGAACAACAGGATGACCAAGAGCCAGCAATGTGCCCTGGTGGCCAAGAAGGCCAGTGGCATCCTGGGGTGCACCAAGAAGAGTGTGACCAGCAGGTGGAGGGAAGTCACCCTCTCCCTCTACTCTGCCCTGGTGAGGCTGCATCTGGAGTACTGTGTCCAGTTCTGGGCTCCCCGGTTCAAGAAAGATGGGGAACTACTGGAGAGGGTCCAGCAGAGGGCTGCAAAGATGATCAAGGGAATGGAGCACCTGTCTTATAAGGAAAGGCTGAGACCTGGGTCTGTTTATCCTGGAGAAGAGAACACTGACAGGTGATCTTATCTATGTTTATAAATATCTAAAGGGCAGGTGTCAAGAGGATGGGGCCTGACTCTTTTCAGTGGTGCCCAGCAACAGGATAAGGGGCAACAGGCACAAGCTGGAACTCAGAAAATTCCATCTCAACATGAGGAAAAACTTCTTTACTTTGAGAGTGACAGAGCACTGGCACAGGCTGCCCAGAGAGGCTGTGGAATCTCCTTCCCTGGAGATATTTAAAATCCACCTGGATGCGTTCCTGTGCAACCCGCTCTAGGTGAACCTGCTTGGGCGAAGGGGTTGGACTAGATGATCTCTGAAGGTCCCTCCCAAGCCCCACCATTCTGTGATTCTGTAACTGTAACATTTGTACAGCTATTCTTACTGTATCACTACCATTCTAGCAGAACCCCATCCCGCTCCTCAGTAATGGTACTCAAGATAAAATTTGGTTCTTCCACTTCATTTCTGTAAGCTTTGCTGAGTTCACAGAAAATTACTTTGTTAAATAAAATTTAAATTACTTAGAACTGATACTTTTTTCCTACATTATTTGTTTAGTGAAGTAGAACTCACCTACAACACCAGATGTAGGACAAACATAGCAATCGCTCAACTGTGCAGTGAGCTGGTAGAGGTAATAAAAATTAACACCCTGATAAAGTCAGTGAAATAAAATACAGGTAAGAAGAAATTTGGAATTTACCCAGAATTAGGAACCTAAGCTCTTTGCAAAGAATGTAAAAGATTTTTACTATAATATAAATATTGAGATTTTATATTTAACAACTTGAATAACAACACAATCCAGAGCATGATACTTCACAGCTCAGTGCAGAAGCACTGATTTAAGGTTGACTTAAAGGTAAGAATGTGAGCTAGCAAGCAAGAACACTATTTTTTCAACCGTAAGTTCTGTCTTGGAACAGCTACTACAAGAGGATAAGAGAAGAAGAACATTTTTATACAATCTAATCTTCCTATTCCCCATTAGACAGTGTTTTGACAGAAAATAGTTAAGAATCTAGCAAGGTTAATTTAATAAGTTGCAGAAGATTTTGTCAACATATCTTCAAAAGGATGATTCATAAAAAAGCAGTGTTAAGGCAGTTATGGCCAACTAACCCCAAAAATAGAGGAAGGAGGAGAAGGAAAGGAAATTATGTAATTTTGCTGCAGAACCACATGTTGACTAATAGCCGGACAAGAGTAGAGCTTTCTCAATAGCTCAAAGAGTATCTGCATTTTTGTGTGTTTTAAATATCTCCTCCAGATGGGAAGATGGAAAGAGAATATGGGGAAGAGAAGGAAGAGTTTGCAACTACGATGACATCTAAGATGTTAAAATGGCTATAAGGCACACCATCATAGGCACAGCATGGCATGGGTAAAGAACTGGCAACAAGACTCTGTATGCAACAGGGCATTCCGCTGGTGAACAAGCAGAACTCTTGGGCATACCATCAGGAGTGAGAAGCCTGCCTGAAATATAAGATTTGTATGAGTATGTGCTCTGAGTGCCTCTGAACAGGGACCTCATTTACAGCGAGCACAATGCACTTGTATAACTTTGAAAAGAATAGGATATCTGTCAATATGACATATAAGATTAATAACTTCAAATGTCCACTAATGCAAAGTACTTCTGGTGGAAAATTATTCATTTTGTGAAATGTACAAATGATTAGCACATTTGAAAAATGTATACAATCTTTTAACTCCTTAGGTAATGACTAAAAATGTTCGGCCTGCAGGACTGCCTTCAATGAAAATTTCCTGAAATGGAACAGAAGATAGTTTATACTTAGAGCATTTGTACTTAGAGCATTTATACTTGCACTAAGTTAGTACAGAGTATAGAGTATATAGAGCATACGGAGCATATGAGCATTTATATATGCTCTTAGTTGCTCTGTTCAGTAGCACTGTGATTTCAAAATTTTGGAGTAATCCCATCTGGTAGAGTCAAGAATAAAACCAAAATTCAGTAAAAACTGGATATAAATGCGTCATCAACTCGACTGCTTGGCAAGGAGACCTGTCTCCCCTCAGTTCATGTCACTGTGTGCCTTTCCTGTTGAATTAGAAAATGATACTGAAAGCCTCTGGAATATCCACAAGATATCTTACTCTTTCGTGAGGTTTGATTTCCTATGACAGCTGCCTCCTTCTCTTTTAAAGGAATATTGAGGAAACAGCTCACTGGTTGGGAAGCAAACGGTATGGAAAAAATAGGTCTGATTTGTGGAAAAAAAAAAAAAGAATACAAAAGACAAACATTCCTGCTTTTCAGAAATGAATGGTTTTGGCTATTATCCAAGCTTGATAGAAAGACAGAGAGTAAGGATGTTTGTAAGCTGAAATAAATATCTATAGCGTTTCTCTTTTTAGATGAGATGTCTAATTTTACGTGTTTGCAAGGGCTCAAACAATAGATGGTCTAGCCATACATATACAGTAACAAGGGAGGAAGACATAGATACAGAAACCTGCTGTCTGACAAAATGTTTATTTGCCTGTTTTACTATGAGCATCTTAAAAAATCAGAATTTTAAAGTTTTCCACAGTAGGCAAATACTTAAATGAAAAAAAAAAAAGTTGTTTATTCCAGCAGTTTTTATTAGTAGAATTTATTTACTTAAGGGGTTAATATCTGTTGGATTATGTGATAAAGGCCCATCTCAACATTCACAGAGGAGCTCAGAGGCACCACCACAGCAGGTGGGGGCACCTCAGTCAAGGGAACAAGCTGCTGTCCCAGCCCCCCTGGCATAGAACACAACCTGTGAGATGCAGCGTGTACATGTTTATTTGTGTATACAAATATATGCATACATGTATAGATGTATTGTATATGTATTCCCCTACTGGGAACGCATCTCAGCCTCACTGCTGGCTGGACCTGGGGCGCGGAGCTGTGGTAGCCTTGCTTCTTTTGGACTGAAGGATTCAGCAACTCCCTAACTATATCATTGTGTGCTTCAGCCTGTCTAAGTTACTTCATTAACAAATTACTGACATGTTATATAGTTCTAACTCTAAAACTTGAAAGACTTTGGTAGTGTTGACTATTAACCCATGCAAAATTTAAGTGCGACTATTCTTGAACTAAGCAAAGATTATAAGCATACAAGCAAATGGAGCAATGACACATGGTGTGAAGAGCACATATGCTGCATACATAGTTCCTTTCAATAGTTTGTTAGCCAATCTTGTTAAATGATATAAGGCCTTTTGAGGTGACAAGTAAAATACTTGTCATTTTGAGTGTTAGGTTTTCATCTTCTGTGATCAAAAGTTTCATCTTAAAACTTTACTTATTTAAATAACAAGACGTAGAAGAAATGACTAGTGCTACCAAAGCTTGATAAAGTATTTACAAGTGCTAAACAGCGTAATGTGAAAAAAAAGAAGCAGCTTTTTCCCTGTGAAGCTGAGACATGACTTACAAACCCATTGCAAGCAACAATAGAAATCCCTTTGAAAAATGAAGTGGTCAGTGCCCAAAAACATAGACGTTCAAAGGGAATTAACACAGATTGGAACATCCACAACATCTGCCTAGACATTCATAACGTTGCATGAAATATGGGTGTCTACACAGATATTAAAGACCCCCTGAAATACTTTTACTCTTAAAAGAAGGAGAACTGGGACACAGGACAGAGCCTCTGTCCCATGGAGTTCTTTCACCTTTCTGTTCAGTTTAAGAAGGGATGCTGGAAGAAATGAAAAGTTAACCTAATTTATCATGGAAATTTTTATCTTCCCCAGTCATATGTAGAAACACCTGTCTGTATCTGACATGCATCCAAAAATACGATGAAATTTTATTATGCAACTACCATATTTTTTATTAGTAAATCAGAAAGATTTTGTAAGGAAAAATTGTAGCTGGCATTGTGATTTTAGAGGATGCAGAAAATGAAATTATACCTGCACCTGCCTGGAGGCAAACCAGACTCCTTCACTATTACAGTCCTCAAGTTTCTGTGTATGAAACATAGTGCAATGAGTTTCATACTACCTTAATGACAGATGATGCTCTTCAGTTTGGTACAGAATTAGAATCTGATTATATCTCAGTTTCTCTGAAACAAATCTTAGATTTGGCAATGCAGAATCTTTGACAGAATAAGCTGCTAGGCAAGGTCACTCAAACTGAAAAAAAACACCACCTGACAGACAGGGAAATTAATACACAGTGAAAAATATCTATCGTTATTGGGGTTCTGTCTTCATGCTTCACCCTGTCTAGGCAGAGCACAAAGCTATACAGTCTACAAAAGGACGTAAAAAATACAGTAATTTGAAAACAGATCAATCAGACCTTTTGATACTCATTTTAAAAATTCTCTTTGACATAGATGGTCTGAGTCAAATTTCTTTTTTGATGAAAGCCTTACATAGTCAATAGGAAAATAAAAAAGCTGCACAAGGAAAAAAATCAGTGAGAAACTAAGCAGAACAATTTAGGATTTTTTTGTCTTTCAGTCCTTAACATCAAACTATCATTGAAAGTAAATTACAGAATAAGAAATTCAGCTTTTATTGAGGCTTTTAAGTAGTTAAAAAAGTGGTTTGTTCACCAAACCAGGGATAAAATTCTAACTTGGCTTACTTATGCAACACATTCTTTTAATACTGACAAGTAAGGTAAGTTACAGTAATTTTCAAAACTATACATGATTCTGAAATATAGGAAAATTTATCTAAACAGATCTTATATTTATTTGGACTCCTTGGGATTGCAGGTGATACTTTGCTGGTAGATCTAAGGATTTTGTAGTTCGTGGTAAGTCAGTAACCAGTCATGCTCTTATATGTCGTTAATTCCAAGAAACAGAAAAAAAAAAAAAAAAAGATATCTCCCTAACTACTGTGCTTTTCATGAGAAAGATGAGAAGTCTGAGAGTATTCCTGATCATTACCACGGTTATTGCAAAAAATGATTGAAAAATCAATGCAACCTGTCTGCAGTTCTAGTGTTAGATGTCTATCCTAACACACTACAGTGAGACGAGTATTAACTCTCCCAGTTTTGGAAGAAGTTGGGTTGGGGGGAAGAATGTAACAGAACCTTACAAATTATAAGACTTAAAAATGAAAAAGTTCCTTTTTTACCAGAACTGTGAACTCTGCTTGTAACTTTCTGTTGCTTTTGAAATTTTCCCAGAAGTTGTCCATCATTTTCTGAATCAATTTACAATTCCTTCTTGTTATATTCAACCATTTGTCTAAACGTTACGAGTATGACATTAAAGAAGCTTTGAAGTTCAGATGAAGTCTCGGTTCTGACATGTATTTGGTACAAGTGTGATAGCCCTAACTTAAGTTTTCTTAAGTTTTCTTTTCCATTTTGCAAGATTGGATGAGGAAGTAATTTTTGTTGCTGAGTTTCCTAGCTCATTGTTATCATTAGAATTGGATTAATATAAAACAGTGATTCAAAAATTTAAAGAACAATTGAAATAATAATAGATTTATAAAGGCTTAATAAAGCTTTATAGCATGAAAATGAAGAGGAAGACTTCAACTGTAAGTACCTTAAAATTTCAAGAACAGCCAAGCTTTTGTTTAAATGAGATCACTCCTACTCCTCTTTCCTACATAGCGAGAAATTCTACAACTGCTATCAGAGGTATTTCTGAATTCTTCTTAATAATAAGGCTTCTGGGGTTGAATAGCAAAATATCCAAGGACCTGACAGAACTGACTGGTTCAGTTGTTTTTTCACTCTGCTTTCTGTCAACACAGAGCGTCATTCAAATAGTTTATTTGAAAAGTCATGGAGTGTGCTCATTTTCCTTGCTAAGGGGAATGTCTATATTTACTTCCATCAACACACCAAAGCACAGTACAAATGATCATTCTTCCACATGTGCCTTACCTCACAGTGAGCTCTCAAAAGTATAATTGAATGGGTCCAGGCCTTGCTGTTTCTTAATTTAGCAGACACCATATGCTGTCCTGTATATTACAGATCACAAAATAATGCGTCATGACTATAGTTGGTTGTCGTCCATGGGAAGTCATGGGGGAAAAAATAAATAAATCTGACAGAATCTCAAGAAAAATAATTCAGGTATTGAACATGAAGAACAGTGATCTCTTGCTGGTGGAGACAAAGGACTGCTTACTTATGGTCATGCAGTTTTGTGTCTTTCTTCATTCTGTTAAATGGCAAAACTCCTTTTAGCAGCAAAGGATTACTCTGTGTGACAGAACACAGGAGTTAGCATAGACTATGCATTACTCTATATACTAGCATCCAATAAGCCCATTCCTAGGCTAAACACTTATTTGTTTCATAAAAAATAAACAAGAATACAAAATAAATATTAAAACCCCCTTTTCAATGATAACGTATTTTGCAAGAGAATGCGTAGAATCTGGAATCCACAGCATTGCCCTCCCCTGCTTTCTATATCCAATCCAACAGAAATACCCAAATATGCATTTTGGTTTGAATTTTCTGGTATGAAGTGTTAAAAGACATCTTGGTTTTCTTTTTTCTAAACAAAGAATATTCTTCTGCTCTTATAACAATTGGTTTTAGAATAGTTATCTGGTCAGTAGGATAGAATAATCAAACACGATGAGCTTTTATTACCTTAATTCTGGTTGCTTGTATTTCCCCTTATTTTCCACATGCCTTTTCTTCAACAGCTTCAAAGTTAATCCTTTTTTTTTTTTAGTGACTTTTTTCTTCAGTGACATTTTCCAAGAAATTCTCCCTCCAAATAAAGACGTTTTTGTTTAATATACATAGTACTCAAGCATCAACTTCATATTGTGATGACAAAAATGACCATTTAGGAAAAATCAGGTGCTTAGAAATACCAGTTGTTGAAATATCTAAATCTGGGCACCCTCATGTGAATACATAAGATTGCATGCATTTTTAGATTTTGTGAATAAAACACAACTGTTCTCCTTGCATTGGTCTTTAGAGAGGTGCGTTTCAGTGGACAGGACATTTAAGTGAGTAAAAAGAATTACAGACCTTCTTGGAGAAGTAAATGTCTATGTCACGAGAGACTGAGCAGGTCTCCTGTAACTCCTCTTCCTCCTGTAACTGTAACATTCATTTTACATTTCACAAAGGGATTTGGATTGTCCTGTATTTTTTATTCACCAATAAAATTAGGTTCTACTGGAGCGTCTATAAATCTAATTGAACATACTTTGACATATACAATAACAAGTTAGGATATCAGTACTCCAGTAGAAACCATAATAACTAAAGGCAAAGTTGGCTGTCTTGATGTCATTTCTTCTCAAAGTATACTCTCTTGCACCATAAACACATCTATTTAATGACCCTGTATTTTTCTGTTTTATTGCAATTTTCTGTTAGTGGGAAATTACTGCTTTCACCCTGCTTCTTCCAATCGTGGTTGAACTTTTGACTGTTACAAATTTATGTTTATTTTACTTGTAATTTTCATCAGGCAAAGAGTTTGTAAATACATAGTCAGTTGAAAAAATAGAGGATACATGCACAAAGCCAGCAGCACTGCCTGAAAATTAACCCATTAGGCACACAATTTCAATTTGTTCTTTAAAAATTTCACTTCTAATTGGCATACATAAATAAGAAAGCGTTTGTTTCTGATACTTTAATGTTATGTCAATGTTATGTCAGAATGTTATGGGAACTAGGACTAAGAACTAAATGAAAATTCTCATTAGTATTGTGATTGAGAACTATTTTGTCATTTACAGGAAACTCAGGGATCATTTGCGAGCAAGCATGTACTCCTTATTACTCAATATGTACATATATTACTCCATAAACTGACAAAGATGCAAGGAATCTAACTAGGATTAGGACAGGATTATATATTGCTGTAGACTGCAGCCTGAGGTACCATGGGTGGCTTTTCAGTGATTTCAGCTGGGCTGAGTTCTCTGGGCACAAAAATATCTGCAGGGATAGGCAAGCTGTAACAAACAAAAAGGGCAAAAAAATACAGTTTCTGTTGACAAAGGATAGATAGGAATGAATGGCTGTGGAGTAGTGGAAGAAATTAGCAACACAGATTTAATAGGCACCTTACATAAAGTGAAAAATCTCCTTTTCCTTTGCTCTTTGTCTTCTTATGTACCACCTTCTAATGGTCTAGTAGGCATGGCAGCCTTCCCATCTGTCAATCCCTCCTGTGCAAATCTGCAACACCTCCTGAACACCTCCCTCACTTTCTCTCTTGACTTTTCTGCACATTTTTGGCTTCATGTCTCCTTTTCCTTAAACTTATGTCTCACACTATGACAGTGTCTGCTTTTAAATCAGCCTTGACATTTGTGCTTGTACCTTCAGTTTCTGTCCCTCAATGTCTTCACTACTCTAATTCAGCGTTCTGTTGATGGGCACATGACAGTAGAGTATTTAGCAATATTTCCTTGAAATAAGTCCAGACTGTCTCCACTTCTTTCCACAAAGACCTTTAACCTCTTCAACACCACCTACTCAGCCTGCCATGGAGTTTAGAGTTGGGATTCTGAAACTATCAGCCTGTGGGTGGTGCCATTGGTTTCAAGGAAACAAAACAGTATTAAAGAAAACTGGGGGGCCTAAATGGGTAGAGTGTGCTTTTTCTGTCAGTCTGAAAAAAAGACTGTGCAACAGGACACACATAGAGGCTCCTTTCCTGTTTGCCATTTCTTCTAGGGAAGGGGAAAGAAGCTTAGGCGATTTGTAATCTACTTTCCTAAAGAAACAAAACTGCATGGTCCTTCCTCATGGCTAACTGCACAGCTGCTAAATTTGACAAAGGGGCAGGTTCCTGGGGCTCGCCACTTGAGGAAAGTTGTGGTGGGTCCTGCAGCAGTGCTCCAGCAGGAGGATAGGTGCTGTACAGGGGCAAGCAGCCACACACCCATGGGGCAGGCAGGTCATGCTCTAGTTTAAAGTCTCCTACTTTGAAATATTTGTACATCAATTTTATTTGTCTTTTGAAGAGGTTGGTGAAGTATATAATTAGTAGAAACAGGTGTGTAACTTACAGAAGCAGACAGAAATGTGCACATACAAAGAAATTGTCACATCTTCTTAAAAGTATGAGTACCTTCTTGATTAGTCTGGTCTGTATTTTATCTTGTCTTAATGAGAAAGGTTGGAAAGCAGGAGATAACTAGTACTCAGAGTCTCTTTTATAACAGGAGAGGAAAATAATCAACAGCACAGGGTGCTAGTTGGAACAGTGACTGCAGACAACAGGACACCTGTGCTTAGGGTCATGGTGCAAACAGCAATAGGGTCTACAGTTTTAACCTTAACTTGATAATTACACGTACCCCTGTATTCTTACAGGCTTATTTGGTAAATGAAGACTTTGAACTCATTTGAGGTGTTTCAGTCAGGCTCATAACAAAAAAAAAA
>VUYV01000023.1:1761156-1810842 GCA_008711295.1 Anarhynchus alexandrinus | reverse complement strand
TTTTTTTTTTTTTTTCCTTAATTCCTCTGAAGAAGAATTTTGGCCAAAACTGTACCAAAACATTAAAATAAGTTTTGTTCACTTAAAAGGATAAAAGTAATTCATATATCCAGAATGAAAAAAAATCACAAATACAGATCTTTAGTTCCTCTTAATTTGCAGTTAAACTTATGAAGCAGATATGTTCCTTTACACAAGTAAAAGTATTCGGCTAAAAATTTTCAGGGTAACTGGTAACTGGGTCACTCAGTTTCTGACACCCCAATGTACATTCATGCTTCATGTTATGAGTAAAAAGATGATCAGAAAGATGGAACTGCTTCTGTATGAAAAAATTCTCCATGAATTGGGATTCTTTGGCTTAGAAAGTCAGTTAAGAGATTAAAAAAAAAAAAAAAGTTGATAAAAATTAAAACTGTCAGCAAAAATTAAAACTTCCAAAAGGACCAGGAAGGTAGGGTTATTCACTATTTCTCACAGTGGATGAAGGAAGAACCAGACAGAAAACATTGACCAAACCCACAGAAATTTTCCTCTCTTTCCAATCACAGCGTCTACAAAGCCAATGGAAGACTTTGAGGCCGGTGCTGCAGGGGCAAGAAATGTAAACAAATTCAGAAAGTAATTAGACAAATTGTCGGAGAATAGGTCTCTTGAGTCCTATTATAGATAACATTCCAGATACAGCCTCTGGGTCAGAAAGTCCCCAAACTAATTTTTGCTGGGAAAACTATGATATACTTCCCTCCTCATTCACTAATTGTTATCAGTAGGGATAGGGTACAGACTAAATTGTATTTTCCTTAGTCCAGTATGCAATTTTCAGAGATACTAACCACCTTTTGGCTTCACTTGTTTCTATGAAAAAAAAAAAGAAAAAAAAAGAAAAAAAAAAGTTATCCTGCATTTTGGAAAAAGCACATTTCCAAATTCTCAGGTTTTGTTTGTTTCCTTTGTAAACTGAGCGAGGAAGATTTATTATATCAGTACCGACAGAACAAAAGCAATTGCCACATGTTTTTCCGTTTGCTTTCTTGATTTTTTTTTTTAAATTATTTGTAGTTTCCAGCATGTATACTTGAGAATGGGTATTTATAGACATGCAGTCAAAATAATCAGGCACGCTGAGAATTTTGAAACCATGAGGGGGGAGGCTTAAAAACAAACAAACACTATTTCAAAAAACAGTTAATTACTGAAGTCAAAGCTTGATGAACCATAAAACTGTATTCACCAACCACGTTAATGAAGAAGAAATACTCGTATTTGTCTGATAGTACAACATTAAAATTGCACAAATCTGAAGTGCGCTTAGGTCACTGAAATTCATCAATTCCTTTGGTTATCGCTTACAATATTTAATCTTTCATTTCTTACAGCCACTAGGGGAAAAGAAACACTCATGTTCAATAATAGCAGAATATTTTTATCGGAAAAAAAAAACCTTTCCTTTCTCCTTGTGAATGTGTTCTTACTTTGATCTACATTTACCCAAACTGTAGTGGGTTCACATTGGCTGGCAGCCAGGTGCACACCACACCACTCTCTCACTCCCCCTTCTCAGCAAGACAGGAGGAGAAAATAGGATGAAAATTCATCTGGGTTGAGATAAGGACAAGAAAAATCACTCACCAATTACGGTCATGGGCAAAACAAATTTAACTTGGGGAAAATTGGTTTATTTTCTTGCCAATAAAAAAAAAAAGAGTAGGATTGTGAGAAACATGCTGGAAAACCTAGGTCACCATGGTCTTCTCCAGTGGCTGCAGGGGAATCTCTGCTCCAGAACCTGGATTACCTCCTCCCCTTCTCTCTTCTCTGACTTTGGTGTCCACAGGGCTGTTTCATAGAATCATAGAATGGTTTCGGTTGGAAGGGACCTTAAAGACCATCTAGTTCCAACCCCCCTGCCATGAGCAGGGACACCTGCCACGAGCAGGGACACCTGCCACTAGACCAGGTTGCTCAAAGCCCCATCCAACCTGGCCTTGAACACTTCCATGGACGGGGAATCCACAACTTTCCTGAGCAACTTGTTCCAGTGCCTCACCACACTCATAGTGAAGAATTTCTTCCTAATATCTATTCTGAATATACACTCTACTTTAGCTTGAAACCATTACCCCTCGTCCTGTCACTACACGCCCTAGTAAAAAGTCTCTCTCCAGCTTTCCTGTAGGTGCCCTTCAGATACTGGAAAGCTGCTATAAGGTGTCCCCAGAGCCTTCTCTTCTCCAGGCTGAACAGCCCCAACTCTCTCAGCTTGTTCTTATAGGAGAGGTGCTTTAACCCTCAGATCATCTTTGTGGCCCTCATCTGGACTTGCTCCAATGGGTCCATGTCTTTGCTGTGCTGAGGGCTCCAGAGCTGGACACAGGTGGGGTCTCACCAGGGCAGACTAGAGGCATAGAATCACCTCCCTCGATGTACTGGCCACGCTTCTTTTGATGCAGCCCAGGATACGGTTGGGCTTCTGGGCTGCAAGTGCACATTGTTGGCTCATGTTGAGCCTCTCATCCACCAACACCTCCAAGTCCTTCTCCTCAGTGCTGTTCTCAATCAGTTCTCTACCCAGCCTGTATTTATGCATGGGATTGCCCTGACCTACATGCAGGACCTTGCACTTGGCTTTGTTGAACTTCATGAGGTTTGCACAAGCCCACCTCTCCAGCTTGTCCAGGTCCCTCTGGCGTGTCGGCTGCTCCACACAACTTGGTATCATTGGCAAACTCGCTGAGGCTGAACTAAATCCCAACATCGATGTCGCTAACAAAGATGTTAAATCGTACCAGTCCCAGTACCGACCCCTAAAGAATGCCACTCATCACTGCTCACCACTTGGACATGGAGCCATTGACCACAATTCTTTGAGTGCGACTCTCCAACCCATTCCTTATCTACTGGGTGTTCCATCCATCAAATCCATGTCTCTCCAATTTAGAGACCAGGATGTCATGCGGGACAGCACCAAATGCTTTGCACGAGTCCTGGTGGATGACATCTGTTGCTCTCCCCTTATCCACTGATGCTGTAATGTCATCGTAGGAAGTTTTGTTCATTTTCTCACTCCTCTCTCCCACAGCTGTTTTGCAGCTTTTTTTACACTTTCTTAAACATGTTTTTGCAGAGGCACCAACAGCATGGCTGGTGGGCTCAGCTTTGACTGATCAGTGAGTCTGTTTCAGAGCCAACACAATCCATCTGGAACTGGCTGTCTCTGGCATGGGCAGCCGCTGGCCTCTCCTTACAGACGACACCCCTGCAGCCCCTCACTGCCAGCATCCAGGCACCTGGACCCAGTACACAAACTGAGCTATATGCTGTGTTTTCTTTCACAAACTTGAACATAACAATATAGGTCTATTATAAATACACATCATACCCATTGCTTAAGTAACAACATATTTATGGTAGTTGTGTTTCCTTAACACAAACACTATGCCAGAGTATCTCTTTATCCTGAAGAACAATCACAATAAAATATTTCAGTGTTTCATATACATTATTGATCAGAAACATGGTTTGACAAATACATCTGCATTCTGTAAGATAACAATTTATTCAAATATTGAACAAGCTGTTGCATCCAGTTTCTATCCAGGATTAGTGAAGAAATGCGGAGGGATTGCTGCAGGATCATGTCAAGGATCAGCAAGAGGCTGCTTCAGTGCTGCTCCAGGAGGGCTGCTCCAAGGAGGACAAGCCAGGAGCTGTGGGGGCCCACAGCACAGACATCGGTGCAGTCCCACAGACCCTAACCATGGCTGTCATGGGGATGGTGACAGGTCTCATCAACAGCACCATGGTCATCAGACAAGGTAAAATAATGAGTCTTGCCGGGGTACACCCAGATGACTGTTCAGGCGCATTGAGGGACAGGGTCACTGTGCACAAGCAGAAAGCATGGGTCCCCATGGGGCTGTTCAGGACTACTCAGGGCTGTTGGGTGCATGCAGGACCTGAATAGGTGAACGCAATACATTATATGGCTTTGTTCTTTAGATTTCTTATTGCTTTACTAATTTCCTTTCTTGAGGGGTGTAGTTTAAGTATACAGTTTTATTTTCTCAGCTTTGGTCTAGTGAAAATATACCCTAGATGGAATTCGAAGAGTAAAGAGACATAATGGAGATAGTCTCATCCTTCTTTTCCCTGCTCCATTTGTAATCAGTTTTTATTGTTTGGCTGAAATGAACAAACATCTATGACTGTAGCAAGTCACACTGGAGTGATCTGAAGGACACTGCCATCTCATCTTGGCACTTGAAGGGTAAAGATGGAAAAGTTATGAGAATTGGGTACCCACATGCTGAGTGACCCTGGGTTTCAGTATCAATTATGCTACTAGTCTTTGCATCATATTTGACAAGCTAATTTGCTGCTATGCTTTTTCTAGTTTTAAGTGTTGGCTCCTCATTTTAAGGATAAAACCAATAGCACACCATTGTTAGACACAGTTTTCATTACCTGTAACTTTGGCTAATTTGTCATGAAGGACAAACAGGAAAAGAAGGGAAGAATTACAGATGGATTATTACATCTCTTTTAATAAATTAAAAAGAACAAGAGATGTTATAATGAAATTGTATAGTTAGCCTCATAATTTGATATTTTTTTTGAGAAGTAAAAGCTTAAGGAATACAAGAACTTCATCTTTGAGGTGCGTGCAGTGATCTGCATGCTTGTTTGTGCATGCTTTTATGTACACACATTTGTATAGAGCAAGATGATTTTTTCCTTGTTTGTTGTGCATTTTCTTTCTGAAAATGAATAATCCCTTACCTTACTTCTGGAGAAAAACCATTACTTTTTTTTTTTGCACTTCTTTCTAAAGAATTCCTTCAGGTTCCCAGGCACTTAGCTGTTAACTAAGGTGATTTACTGTATGCAAAATCATTTTTGGATGTCTGCTTGAGGATGTTGCATGCTTGCCACATGTCTTTCTTCTCAAATTAGAAGGTTATCCTCAATTCTGCTACAGTATGGGGGATTACAGTTTAATGGTTCACATTGATAACAGTCTCTCTGTTTTCCTAATTTATACATTGAAGCATTTAAGTAACACAAAGCTCATCATGTTAATATCACATCAGAAAAGTTACAAAAGAAATTTTCCATAGTCCACCTTGGATAAAACTTACTCTTTCCCAAGTTCTTTTGCTCAAAACAACGTAACAAAGAACACTTACACTCACAACAAAATGTTTTGCATATATACACATAGAATCATAGAATAGAATCATAGAATGTTTTGGGTTGGAAGGGACCTTCAAAGATCATCCAGCCCAACCCCCCCTGCCATGGACAGAGACATCGTTCACTAGACCAGGTTGCTCAAAGTCCCATCAGACCTGACCTTGAACACTTCCAATAATGGGAGATCCACAGCTTCTCTGGGCAACTTGTTCCAGTGTCTCACCACCCTCAGAGTAAATAAATTCTTCCTTATGTCCAATCTAAATCTACCCTCTTTCAGTGTAAAACTGTTGCCCCTTGTCCTGTCTCTAAAGGCCCTGGTAAGAAGTCTTCATCTTTCTTATAAGACTTCTTTATATACTGAAAGTCTGCAATAAAGTGTCTCCAGAGCATTCCCTTCTCTATGTTGAACAACCCCAACTCTTTCAGTCTTTCTTCACAGGAGAGATTAATATTAGTGCTCAAAAACACAATGAAAAAGGGAACTACAAAGAGGTAGCTTCTCTTTTTTTAGGTTGAATTGACTAACGTGGCTGTGTATGCCACCGAATTGGATAGGTAGGTTTTTTTGATAAAGACTGACAAAAAATAGGACAAGCAAAACTAAACCACAAAGTTCCATGGGTTCTTTTGTAATAAAGTTTCTCTACTAGAATGGATATGCACTAATGTTTATGTTCAACAATTTTAACGAAACCCTGCTAAAATGTTTATCTAGCCATAATCTCAATTTAATTTAAAAAAAAAGGTTAACTTTTTCTTCTTGGGAAAAATGTCAAATAGAATGTGATATTAAGAATGGGAAAGAGCAAAAAAGGCTAATTTTTGCTTTGTTTTGTTTTGGTTTTGTTTTTAAAAGGTTAGCCCAGCTTTAGGATGGGGTTTCTGTTTTTTCAAGTCTTTTTTCAGAATATCACATTCCATTAGATGTCCCACAAATTAAACTGGCTTAGAATGGCCTTTGGATGTCAGTTAATATTTTCACATCACAGATAAAGAGGTTTAATTCGTAGTTACTTGTGCTTAAGTGGCTTGAAAGAGAACTGACAGTAGAAATTTAATTCCTCTTCCAGATCATTCACAGATAGCATTCAGTGTAAACCCTTAGTTTAGTTTAGTTTTTCAACTGCCCTAGTGACCACAAGGACATCTTGATAGACGTGGGTGGTAGCTCACCTGCACCCTGGTCTGCGTCTTAAGTCCAGCCCTACCTTACAAAACGATGTAACATTATGCAGCATCTGTGCTTCACACCAGGCAATGCTGGTGACCTACAAGTCAACACTGTTTTGGAGTTTAGAACAAAGATTTAACCCTCCAAAATGCTGAAAGTGACAGAAAGTTTTTTTTTTAATTAATGAAAGCTCTCCTGGAGGCAGACAAACAAATAATAATTGTGCTCCCAACAGTTTCCCATCTATCTAGATGTTTTATGTGATCCAGTAGTCAAGGGCTCAAATCCCTGCAGGTGGAGGTTCACCAGAAACTTATGAATTAGATTTTCAGACAGACCAATGTTGAATTAGCATTGCAGTTGTCATCTAAAGATCAGATACCTTGGTTTCAGGTGTTGTAGTTGCCCCATGAAGTGTTTTACATCATTATCCATTCATTTATTTTAAAGACACTGATCTTAGCTTCTCACAGAAAACCTGGCAGTCAGCTCACCACAACAGATTTTAGTGAGCATCATTATTGGCTGTTTTCCTTCTTACATAGCCTTGTAACAGGCTTCAACTGGGGATGATGTCACAAATGTGGTGGGGGTGACACTGGTCATCTTTCTTATAAAGGGTAAATAAAATAGGTTTTTAAATTATAATGACAACATAAAAGGACAGACATGGAAAAGAAAATACAAGGAAAAGTCTGGAAGAAAGCAAGAACTAGGCTGTGAATTCACAAGACCAGCAGGTGAATAGGTGTTCCCTGCAGCACCCAAGGGATTGCACTGTCACACAGCCACATACACCTCTTAACTGCCAGGGCTGCAGCTGTCTACCTGAGAGCTAACTCATGTGCTTTGTTCAACCTGGCAATATATATGGTAGATCAAACAGCTGTAAGTGGTTTAATCTCCACTTACACCTCAGAAGAAAAAGTTAGTGGGTTTGCTCATAATACGTCCATCTGACCATGCCTGGCATTCATCAGACTTACAGAAGATGGTTTTCTACAACATTGCACCAGAGGAGACTTAGGGAATCAACTGCACCACACAGAGGTATCACACTGATGGACAAAGCAGAAGGACCTGAGAAGTTGACAGACCATTTAGAAAAAGTGCAAGAAAAATTACCTGTATTCCTCTGGTTTGGAAAATTGAATGTATAAATAGCAAATTTCTATTGGACTACTTGAAGAAAAGCAATTAAAATTAATATTTATTTTTTAATTGACAAAAAATATTTATTGTATAGCTGGGAGAGAGGAAAAGAAAATTACTTTGGATCCAGATAAATTAACAGTGGTGTAAAGTTGAAAGGTTGCATATAGGCCTATTTCTAAATTCCACAGGAATTTCTCATTCCTAAAGCTCTGCTGTCAGTATTAGTGATATCTTTATTGTGGTATACTTGTGAAGCTATTATGCTAAGAACACTAGTACAACCAGTATTTATTGCTATAGATTATCCTGAAACCATAATGCAAAAGTAGAAGCTGAAGAAGAACTGTCCATTAAAACTCTTAAGAAATTCTCATTAAACAGCAGTGAGAGAATGTGATTCTTTAAAGTTATTGTTAATGTCTCAGAGAGATGTTTGTGTTTTTCTTAATGGTTTAGTAATGTCTAATAGGGATTGGGAATCCCTTTCATTCTTTCCTTTTACATGATCCACCACATAGACATTAACTTTCAACCACACTATTTTTCCTCTTACTGGATGAAGGTTCAGTAGGTAACTCATGTTTTTTTCTACTATATAAGCTTTGATCACATCCTCCAAACCAATTGTAAATGCTGATATAATCCTTCTTAAAAAGTAAAATGAAATAATTGCTAAGAATATTAATAAATTGTACCTCTACAGATATTAAAGTTTTGAGTCCTGTAGCCATTTTCTTAAATGAGTAAGATGGGGGGAAAGTGAAATATATGAATTGAAGAAAAAGGTCTAAAAATTTAATGGATAACAACAAGCAGTAAAACTGTGGATCAAAGCAAGGTCAGCTATGTGCATTGATGAAAAGGCTCAGATTTATGATGCTCTGCTGAGGTAAATTGACTGAATACTGTGATGGGTAAAGTCTGCTATAGATAGATTCACACAAATTTGAAGGTCTTAGAAACTGCACTGTTAAATTTAAATTAGTTTTGTGACTTCTGAGATTTACACTATGGAGTTACTATTTTGTAAATTTCTTCAAGAGGATATTCCAGTGGTCTGTTCTGATTTAAGTCCATGAATTCAAGGAGTTGTAGTCTAAGGTAGAGCTTAAGTTAGGAGATTTTTGCTAAGTTCTTTTTTAAAAGGAGTCTAATTTTTATAGGTTCAATTAATTTGATGAGCTACATTTTCTTTTTCTTTTTCTTTTTCTTTTTCTTTTTCTTTTTCTTTTTCTTTTTCTTTTTCTTTTTCTTTTTCTTTTTCTTTTTCTTTTTCTTTTTCTTTTTCTTTTTCTTTTTCTTTTTCTTTTTCTTTTTCTTTTTCTTTTTCTTTTTCTTTTCCTTTTTCTTTTTCTTTTTCTTTTTCTTTTTCTTTTTCTTTTTCTTTTCCTTTTTCTTTTTCTTTTTCTTTTTCTTTTCCTTTTCCTTTTCCTTTTCCTTTTCCTTTTCCTTTTTCCTTTTCTTTTTCCTTTCCTTTTTCCTTTTCCTTTTTCCTTTTCCTTTTTCCTTTTTCCTTTTCCTTTTTCCTTTTCCTTTTCCTTTTCCTTTTCCTTTTCCTTTTCCTTTTCCTTTTCCTTTTCCTTTTCCTTTTCCTTTTCCTTTTCCTTTTCCTTTTCCTTTTCCTTTTCCTTTTCCTTTTCCTTTTTTCTTTTTTTTCTTTTTGTTTATGGTATCTTTAGACACCTGCATGTTAGGTCACTTTGTATTAATAGACATGATTTTGAAAGACCATAAAGATAGTAGCTTCAGCTTCTTATTGTTTTAGGAATTAATCCAAAAATCACCTAACTCCATCAGGTCAAATGACTAAAACAGTGCAAGTGCAAGATGCAAAGTAATCTAAAGTTAGCATAAGTAAGCATGACTTTCAATAAAGTCTGGGAAAGTTCTCTATTGACAGGAATAAGTTTGTTTGTACAATACATGCATGACAGGGTAACATCACTTTCTTTAGGATCCCACTTTCCACAGAGATTGAAGTTGAAGTACAGCAGGAAAACTGTGCTCTCCCAAAAAATCAGTAATAAATACAGCTGAAATAGAAATACTGCTGAAATAGAACCATTTTCATGAGTAAAATCTCAGGAATATGAAGGATGGAAAATCCAATGCTGAATAATTTAAAATCAGAGTGTGATGAGGAAATCCCCATAAGTGCCTAATTAAAAAATTATTTCAGTGTCTTATCCTCTTATTACATCTTCAGATTGCTTGGGGATAAAATAACATCTATCTTGTTATAGACATACTGCTTGTAGTATATAGACATATGGGTACTTTCATTACTAAACGCAACCATATTATCACTAATTTGAGCATGTTAAGGTGCTTAAAGGTCTATTAACCAACAGCTAATTTTTCGCAAACTCTTCAAGTCACTGGTAATTACCATATTGTCTAGTAAAAAAAAAAAAAAAGAAGAGGAGAAGGGAGGTGGACAGAGAGAAGTGTGTTAGTATTCTACTAAGCAACCATTTAGCATTTACATTCAACTCTGAACATATTAAATTTCCCATTGTTGAAGGTTCATTAATTCACGTCAGTGTGAAATACCAAGGCGGTTTGTGTGTCCGAACACTTCTTTAATTCCATGTCCCAAAAATAACCTTGAAAGGAAGTCATAGTCTGCAAATAATGACAACTTCTACTTAATGTAGAGAGTAGGTAATTAAACAAATTTCTTGAAAGGTTATAGTCACAACTGTGTAGGAATGCTGTCATTGCTAAGCGCTGCAAAATAAAAAAGACCTGGAGTTAAATTCATCTACATTATATATAGCCCTTGCCATTTTTTTTTATTTGCTTTCAATTACACATGTAGTTATTAATAAAGAGGAAGGCCATAATTATGGGTTCTCACCCAAATTATAATTCAGCAGTCAGGCTTTTGGCATGCTACATTTCATGTGCATATTTAAAATAAACAGAACCAATGTATATAAGGTGTAAATATTTACAGTGGAAACTTTTTTTTTCACTAAATTTATTGCTGTGAAAACCTTCCCATTTTTCCACAGTTTATTAAAATCTGTAAAAAATAAATCAACACTTTAAAAAAAACATACGTTATCTCTGTCTTCTGTACTTCTACAGTAAAACTAAAATTCTTAGGGATGTTTGTGTTGCTTTTCTCTTTTGTTATAGAATTGCTATTCCTTAATTAAACTGTAAACCAAGTTTCTAAATGTGTGTTATGATGTGACAAGGGACACTAGTAGGAGGGTGGAAACTGCAGACAAAAACTACAGTTTCTATGATGTACCTCAACATTGTCCATTTGCAAAATTTCAGGCTTCTGTAGTTGCCAAATTGCATATCTCAACTAAAAGCCTGTATTTAACACAGACAATTAATCAAATATTATTTCCAATCAGATGAAATTTCATTTAGCATGATTTTTTTTTTTGTGACCTATGTTGGGTTGACTGCCCTATGTATTTTTTTTCCTTTCTTTTTTTTCCTAGATCTTTTACTATTGCACCAAATAGTTTTATTCTATTATTATTCACTAATGTTGTGTGTTTTTACAAACTGAAAACCCAAGTGATTAACCTAGAAAGTGATTCAGATACAATTCCATGCATGCAGAAGGATGTCACAAAAGAGATGAAGCTGTATATTAATTTGAATACTTTTGACAGATGGAAGAAATATAGAATTAATCAGGAAAGAAGTGTCTTAGCAGAACCCATGTTAAAAAAATTCTACATTGATTTCAGGATTTCCCCTATATTTCTCCTATATTTCCCAGACTTTCACAGAAACAGATTTCAGTTTTAATATTATATTTAAGCATGGGTGTGATAAGAACTAGGATTTTGGGATAAGAAGACATCAGTGTGACAAAGTATCTTGTGCATCTCCTCTTAGAGCTGACACCAGTCACCTGTTCCCTCTCAATTGTTTTTGGATCATGTACGTGAGATGAAGGAGGAGTTGTTGTACCTTGCTTCCAAATGGTAGTCATGAGTTATGTCTCTCTCCTCTCTCCCTCTCCTCTCATGAAGGACGGTCTGAAGAGGCACAAGAAGGATCACCACATCAAAGCATCTCTTCCTTGGTTTCTTTTCTAAAGCTGGTAAAGGTCTTGCATAGCTCATTTAACTACCCTCGATATGGGAAATGCCAGGGATCAAAATCCTTGCCTTGCCACACGGAATTAAATACAACACCTTGGTTTTTTAAATCCCCATGTCCTAGTTAATTTGTTACATAATGTTAGCTTTAATTTACAGTAGGATTTGCCTGTAGTTTCCATTCCCTTCAGTCAAGAGAATAATCACCCCTATAAAAAAAGACCTGTGTGGAAAAGTAAATGCCAGGTGGGTTATTGCAGGAGATACAGCGTCTCCCCTGCATTATTAATAGAAATCTGCTCAGAGAGGATACCTGTTTTACAATTCTGCATAATAAATTATTACTTTAATATTTATACCTCTCCGTCTTTCTTCATGTGTGTGATTTAATGACCTATTTAACGTGGTCCTAATTCCTTAGATAATATTAGAAATCTGTTTCATAAGTATGCCTTTGTTTGTACTTATTATTTAAACTTTAGCACACAAGATGGCTTTCTTTATCTGAGGTCACTGTGTGCAGATTAACTACATGTAAACCAGAGAAGTTACTTTTGAGAGGAATAATAATAAATCTTTGGTCTAAAAACAGGTGGGGAATAAGCACTAAGACCATTGGTTATTTAATAGAAATTGTTTAGACCCACAGTGGCATTAGTAATGACTATGGCCCCTCAACAATTATTCTTTTTTCAGTTTTGCTTGTATAACACACACAGGTTTGTGACTTGTGAATGTGTTGACTTCTCAGCAATAGAAGAAAGTTGTGACTGTCACTGAGACAGAAAAAATCTGTCATTGTAAACATCAGCCAGTAAATTACAGGATAAGCTGTTTAACAATATTTTCTAGTGTGAAGCATGGACAAGACGATGTCAAAAAACCTGAATGTGCCATAAACTCTGAATAGAGATAGAATTAGGCAGAATAAAACAATAATTTAGCTTGGAAGAGACTTCTGAGTGTCCAAGGTCCAGTCCCTCACTCAAAGTTGTGTCAGCAGAGATCTGACAGCCCACAGCCTTGGACAATCAAGCTTTTGTTCCTAACATATTATCAGAATCTCCTTTGCTGTACCTTCTCTCAGTTGCATCTCATTCTGCTGCTGCCTAACTCCTAGAAAGTGTATAAATGTCTAGTGAGATAAACTCCAGCAGGGACTAGTTATGGATAAATTGTGTTGCAATGTAGGAGTCAGGCCAGCACATGCATATTAATGTCATTCTAACCTAATGATATTCCATCTTTCTGAATATTATATCTACTATAGGTGGAATAATGCTCCTTGGACTTAATGCCAGGATACAACAGAGGCATATTCTGTTTTGTGCTAGATGCACACCTGTGCTTTATTTATAGTCAATAAGGCAGAGTTCCAGAATAGTGCAGATATTTGACAGTTTAACAAATGTCCTGCTTCTGCCAAGCTGAGGAGCGGAGTGGCAGTATGTGAAGCTGTGCCTGGAAGGTACTGTTTACATTTATTCTTCTGGTTGAAAATTTAGCAGCTGGTTACTCTAGGTAGAATGTCTAATATGGCATTTCTTCTCAAGTCAGGCAGAAAAACAAACTGATATACAATGTAGTCCAAAATCACCTCTGTGATTTTCTGTTTTGACTCAGTCTAATTCTATCTTTTGATGTTTTATTATTAAGGGGTTGGCTACAGATTATTTTATTTTCTTTTTTCATTTGAGTATGGCAAGAGGAAGGAAACTTAGAAGAGCTGCTGATTCTTTGTGGTGTCAAGAAGTCTGTCATCTTAGAGGATTTAAGCTGTTGAAGTGTGGGCTGGATGAACAGACAGTGAGGTGAACTGAAAACTGGCTGAACAGCCAGGCCCAAAGGGTGGTGATGAGAGGTACAAAGTCTTGTTGGAGGTCAGGAACTAGCAGTGTACCCTAGGGTACTGAGTACAATCGCTAATGATTTGGATAATGGTGCAGTGTTCCATCAGCAAGTGTGCGGGTGACGCGAAACTGGGACGAGTGGCTGATACACCAGAGGGTTGTGCTGCCAACCAGAGGGACCTGGGCAGGCTGGAGAAATGGGCCAACAGGAACCTTGTGAGGTTCAACAAGGGCAAGTGCAAAGTCCTGCACCTGGTGAGGAACAACCACAAGCAAGAGTATATGTTGGGGGTTGTCCAGCTGGAAAGAAGCTTGGCAGAAAAGGACCTAGGGGGTCCTGGTGAACACCAAGTTGAATGTAAGCCAGCAATGTGTCCTTGCAGTAAAGACAGCTAACAGTGTCCTGGGCTGCATTAGGAGGGATGTTGCCAGCAGGTGGAGGGAGGTGATTCTTCCTCTCTACTCAGCACTGGTGAGTCCACTGGAGTACTATGTCCAGCTCTGGGCTCTCCAGTACAAGAGAAACATTGATATACTGGTGAGAGTCTAACAAAAGCCATTGCATTCACATGTCTGGGGCATTCATAAATGACGCCATTTTTTTTTTTTTAATTCCTTTAATTCCTGATGGAAAGATAAGAGAAAATTTGGTGAGATGAAGCTGTAGAATAATTTTTCAGGTAGTTGTCTGTTGCCTATTGGGACAAAAAGGAGAGAAGGAGGTGGACAGTTAAAGGCTATTTTAGGGCTTCACTATTTACCATCCTTTTAGTACAGGCCCTCTAGCTTCTTCTGAAGAACAGTGAATGTCTTGTTCTACTCGATAAGCTTTTACGTTCCAAACTTTTTCAGTTTCATGGACCTTTAATTCTGTTTTTTGTAAGAATCTGCTTAAGTTTTTGTAGAAGGAGGCATTTAATAAAACAGAGAAGCTACTTCAGAATACAGCCTGTAGACACAGCTACTGTGAAGAACCGTATACTAGCTGAAAACTGCAGCTGGTTTGTTACGGTTGAAAAATAAATATTGGAAAGCTATAACTGCAAACAATAGGAGAGCAACACAGTAGCAGAAGCATGTTTCGTGTGTTAGTGTACGAAAGGAAGCACACCAGACTGCAGTTTCTAATGTATGCAGATGTACTTCACTTTTGCAATTTTGAAAAGTTTTTGGGAATTTTCATCCAAAATTCTGTGCAAACCGCTTTTCTGCACAAAAGTAAAATCCAAAATCATATTCCTTTCCTTTCTCTCTGTTCCCCAAAACATATGATGAGAAGGAAATTGAAATGAAGAGATTCACAGAAATCTCTTTTGCTTTTGAAGCTCTTGTCAAGGAGCTTGGTGGAAATATTCTCTCTTCTGTTTCTAACCAAAATTCTGAGATTTTCCAAGTATTCTCATTGCTTGGTTACCGGCTGTTTGGAAGCAATGAAAAATCCTTTATGTGCTTGGCCCTATTAGAGGGGGAAAAAAATTACTCCTTTTAAAACTACCAGTTTTGTACTTTGGACACTATTTTGAACCTGCTACAGCACTTCCAGGTAATAACCTTGATCCTGTCCTACCTGTGCATCATCATCTGCTAATGCAGAGGAGGTGTGTAAATGATATTAGCTGCATTTTCAGTTGCTGAGAGCCTTTAAAGCCAATGACAGAAAGACCACTTGAATAAAAATGGGTAAAGGTGGTGTCACTTAGTGCATGGAGTTAGGATGTCTTTTGCAGATGGTAAGGATGATAGCTACAGAAGTCATTTCACAGTTTGGTTTAGGAGTGGCAGGGTATTACTGCAGTACTTTTCTCATGGTGCGATTTGTAAGTAGTATACGTAAGGGTTTGTGGAAGAATATTGTCTGCTCTGGTCAAGGACCTTTTTCAGTGTCACAAGGGATAAGAAAAGGAGAAAGCCAGAAACAAGAACATACAAGGGACACAAACCTGACAGGAAAATGACAAAGGAGGCAGTGACAAGAACCAAGCCTGGTCAGTCACACTTATTGATGACGGTGTGAGAGAGTCTGAGGATAATTATTTCAATGAGGTTATCTGATAGAGAACCCTGGCAACTGGGAAACTAAAGGCAAAAATTGGAAACCAAAAACAAAATATCATAGAATCATAGAATGGTTTAGGTTGGAAGGGACCTTGAAGATCATGTAGTTCCAACCCCCATGCCATAAGCAGGGACACCTCCCACTAGACCAGGTTGCTCAAAGCCCCATCCAACCTGGCCTTAAACACCTCCAGGGATGGATCTTCTACAGCTTCTCTGGGCAACCTGTTCCAGTCCCTTACCATCCTCAAAGTGAAAAACTTCTTCCGAATGTTTAATCTAAACCTGCCCTCTTCCAGTTTGAAGCCATTCCCCCTCGTCCTATCACTACACGCCCTTGTAAAAAGTCCTGCGTGTGCAGCTTTGAGACTGGTTGAACCCACACCTGGGAAAGTGGCAGCCACATCCTGCAGTCCAGGCAGGGCAGCCCCGGGCTGGTGCGGCTGGAGCAGGCAGCCATGCTCCTAACATCCCTTAACACTATAGGCATTAAACTACAGAAAATTGTCTTTAAACTAGTTCCATTCTTTAACCTGATCCTTCTGGAATAAAAATGAAAAGCTAAAGAAAACTGAAATCTGTTCCATGCTTTGTAAAAATATAGAAACATACAAATTTTTCTTACTTCTTTTGGCTTATTAAGCTTTGTCAATATTAATGCTCAGTAAGTGTGCTTATTTGCCTACTTAAATCAATGTAAGTATTTCATTGATACATTCCTGATGATGGTAGTAAGCTCCTTACATTTTGTGAAGTGAAAATGTCACCTTTTTTTATAGAATCAACACTGTTTTTCTCAACATTTACAGAGACTTACAAGATGAATCATGTGGTGAATGTGCCTTTGATGATGATCCATCTGCATGTCTTGCCTTACTAGTGAATAAATATAAACATCAGAAATATTCAGTTGCTGCATTCCCACCACTGATTTGAATGATATAGCTGTTATAAGTTTTGCCTTTATGTTCTACTTGTGTTTATTTTTAATCTTTCTGCTACTCCTTACAATCTGATGCCTATCAAGTTATTTCTCCATCTTCGCAATCTTTTTTGTCTTGTTTTTGTTCCTATTATGACTATCAGTTTTAGGCTTAGACCTGTATATATTGACCTACAAAGACATTGGTTTTCATTTTTAAAAGGGCTTCATATCCTAACAGACCTGATGTGAAAAAATTCTCCTGTCAAACAAACCATCTGTTTTTTTGGGAAAAAATAGTTCTAAAAAGTAGCTTTCTGTGTAAAAATTGATTCCTCTTTATCAAAAATTTTGCATTTTTCAATTTGCCTGAATGTGAGAAGATTAAGTTTGTGCTTTGGATGGGAGAGAACTTTTGATCTAGATGTGTGGAGCCTAGCAATGACTGAAAAACTGTATTGTTAAACAACCTTTTGTAAAGCTGATGTGAAATAAAAAGTGCAGCATTTTTTGTTGTCTGATGGGTTTTGGGTCATCAGATTTGTGAGACTGCAAATGTCTATATACGTCCTTGTGTGTATGCACATATATATGTTTCATTGTGTTTTANTAACTATCAGAAAATTTATTTTAAAAATAGGTGCATTTATTCTAAAATGTCTCCTTAATTATAACGTGTAATTTTTAGACTAGTAAAGTCTCAAGTGATAGAAAAATTTTATCTCTGAAGGAGTTGTTTTATTGTTTTTGAAAGGAAGATGACTAAAGGAAGACAGCTCTTTGGGCAATATTCATTTATTCCAATGTGATTCTCTAAGAAAAAGATATTTGTATGTCCCTCAATATCTATTTTGTTTGTGGGTGAGAAGAAGAAAACAAATAACAGTGCAACCTGAAAGCACTTTTTTACATTGCTCACAAAAAAATCAGTAAAAATTGAACAAAAAGAATTAATATTTTTCACATAAAATTGTTTATATTTTCGAATGACTCTACATAAAAGTTGTCATTGCCAGCGATGACTGTAGAGTGATTAAAAGTTGTACCTAAAGTAAAGGTGTTTTAACTATGTTGCCATAAACTTTCCCTTCACAAGAAAGTTATACATAGGGAACAATGCAGAAAGGATTCTGAAAACATTCATAGAATATATACACACACACACACATGACAAAGTAAGTACAGAGAATATATATTGGAAATCTGTCTGGTTTTAAGTGCCTTATAAACTTCAGCCAAGGAGTACGGCTTTGTATTCAAACAAAAGTCAAAAGTCAAAAAAAACCCCAAAACACCTCAGGAGAGGAAGTTGTTTTCTACGGGTGTTCTTGGAGGATCTTACCATACCTAAGAAATGGTTATGATAGATAGCCACAGATTAGACAGTTCAATGGAATTTCAAGCTTTAAATCACACATGTGGGAAAGCAAGTCCCATGTCTGGAAGTGATGTGTCAGTTAACTTCAAATCTGCTCAGACACGTCACAGCTCTAGCTGTTGGCAGACTCCAATGTACCCACGATGGGGCTAAACCAGGTCTCCAGAGCTGTTCCCCCACCAAGCACCCACCATGGAGGCATCAGTTTAGCGCTAGGCAGGCTCATAAGGCCAAAGCAGCACAGGGCTGCTTAATCAGGCTCCTCTATGACAAGTTGTCACCAGATCAGGTCCATGGCAAGGCAGGAGCGCAATTCAAATTGACATTACTATTTCATAGTAAAGTATGCAGAAAGACAATAAGACTCCCAATAATGACAGCAGTAGGCAAAAATCAGGACCATATGAAGTGAGACTGACCCAGAAATGCCAAGAACTTATCAATCTTCACAACTCCATAGAAAATACAGATTTTGGGGGAGTATAGGAGAGACAGAGTCACTCCACGTGGTAGATGCTCTGCATTTCTGTGCTCGTTAAAAAGAGTATATAGCAAAAAGTGGCATTGGATTTGAATATTACCTTTTTTCAAGTCGGTTATTAGCCAGTGTATGTTGTTCAGGAGAGGCTTTTAAAAATATTTAGTGTGAAAATTTGATATGAAAACAAACTCTGTCTTTAGAGTATCTGTTGTGTTAAAAAGCAAAAAAATCTCAGGTTTGAAGCATTATTAGTATTGCTCCCACCATGAATTTCTAAAGACTAGCCTGCTAATTAAAATCACTTGCTGTCTATATACATGTGATTTCAGGCTGCTGAATACATCTTTTCCTGAGGTCTGTAAAATTACTTTTTTTGGAGACTGCAGTAGATCCTACTGGCTTTCACTGTAGTGCTAGTTCCCTTGGGATTAAGTTTTTGACCATGAGTTGATATTAATTCAACCAACTTTAAGGTCGATTACCAAGCCAGGGGGATGTTCTTTTTTGGACATTTTATGCCTAAGCTGTGCACAACTATGTGGAGTATCCTGATTAGTCTCATGCAGGCCTTTGCCTTAAGTGCTGATGACTGTAGGTGGAGACAGAAGTAAACCAGAGTTAAGGGAATAGAATTAAAAGGATAATAAACTTTGTTGTACCTAATTAATTGCCTAACAGCTGCAGTTTTCTCTGTCACTTCCTCATTTAGTAATATTACTGGAAACTCTAGGGAATTTAGAAACTTGCTGTATTCATAAAGCAAAAAGTAAATGTGAATTTGAGATCTATAAAGCAAAAATATAAGTTTAAGTTTTTATGACCTCATTCAAAAGTAAATGACTGGAAATTTACTACCCCTCCAATTATGCAGTAATTTGTAAAATACAATGTAATGTGGAAGAAGAGCATAAGGTAAGCAATGAGGGTGCTCAGGAATTACAATGCTGGCTACAGCACTGAGTTTTATATGACTTTGGGTTAATTAATTGCCTGGTTTTTCCTGTGTAAAAGCATTATAATAACATCACAGGAGGGATGGTAGGACTAATTAATACTGGTAACGTGCTTTGAATATTAAATTACAACATATGATTCAGTATTATCACTAAAATGAATATATTTCCTTTTGGATACTTAGCCCTCTCACACTCAAGCTCTCCCTTGTTGTGATGAGAATTTTTCCTGATGAGGATAATTTGAAAAAGAATGTCAAAAGCTGACTTTGAAAATAAAAATTTTTATTTTTAAAATTGTTAAGTTAGTGGGGAAGAGGCAGAATTGAAATAAAACTATAACAAATAGTTATAGATCACAGAATCACAGAACCTCCTAGATTGGAAAAGACTTGTAATATCATCTAGTCCAATCATTAACCTAACGCTGACAAGCCCACCACTAAACCATGTCCCTAAGCACTATATCTACATAACCCTTAAATACCTCCAGGGATGGGGACTCCACCACTGCCCTGGGTAATGCGTTCCAATGCCTGATGACACTTTCAGTAAAGAAATTCTTCCTAATATCCAATCTAAACTTCCCCTGGCACAAATTGAAGCCATTTGTTTTTGTTCTATCACCTGTTACTTGACAGGACAGGTCAGCTCACACCTCTCTGCAACCTGCTTTCAGGTAGCTGTAGAGAGCCATAAGGTCTTCCCTCAGCCTCCTTTTCTCCAGGCTAAACAACCCCAGTTTCCTCAACCACTCCTCATAAGACTTGTGCTCCAGACCCCTTACCAGTTTCATTGCCCTTCTTTGCACACTCTCCAGCATGTCAATGTCCTTCTTGTGGTGAGGGACCCAAAACTGAACACAGTACTCAAAATGCGGCCTCACCAGTGCCGAGTACAGGGGTAAAATCGTCTCCCTGGTCCTACTGGCTGGGCTACTATAGAAAACAATGAAAAGGAACATCAGAAAAGTCTGTTTGGCTGCATAGTGGTTTGCTTTCAGTATCTGTGTCTAACTTTATGGGAAAAAAAATAATATTTTGAGAATTTAAAATTGTTTTGTGCTAAAGTGGAGTTTATTTCTAGTAAATACACACAAAAAAGTTTCCCTAACTTGGAAAGGGTAAGAATGGTGTTTTTGTATGACTAGACCAAAATTATTTTTTTTTATTTTTCTTTTCTCCTTTTTTTCTTGAATATTTTTAAGACCATATCTTTCAATTTTAGGAAAGCTTGTGTTTGGCATGACTAAGCCTCTCACTGAGGAACACATGGAACTTTGTAGAATGTCATCTATTGTAAAATGTTCTGCATGCTGAAAAATGAATTTGATTTTCAGATGTAATAAATTAGTAAAAGGAGTGTACCTGTGGGCTACAGATTCTGAACTGCCACAACAAGGCTTGGGAGTATATTTTGGCTGTAGGTATGTGGGATAGGATAAGATGGTGGAACTATAATTGAATTGACCTAAAGATGTTGCATTGACATTTATTTAAATCTTATTCTATTTATTCTTACTTGAAAGTACAAGGCTTGATTTGCTACAAGATTTCTTGAAGGTAACTGTGTTGTAGTGAACTACAGCAATTTCATTAAGGGAAGGACAAGTATTATGCACCTTATGCATACCTTGTGCATATCCACATAAACATGTTCAGCCAGTTCAGCGCTCATATTTCCATAATCCAACCATAGATAGTGTCTGAAAAGCACACCAAGAGAATGTGCAAATACCAGTTTCAGTCTAAGTTTGATAAAGAAAAGGATATCCTAGACAGGTTCGGGCAAGAGGGAAGTCAGGGAAGAGAAGTGGAAAATCACGAGCGAGAGGTCAGGAGTGAGGTAAAAATGACAGAACAGGGGGGAAGGTGTCAAATCCTAAGCAGCATAGTAAAGGTGACTCTGCTTCGTTTCATTACTCCTAATCAGCTCTGTTGGAAACCCGAATGAGAAGCAAGGCTTTGCTGAAAGGAAGAGAATGGATGTTAACTATGTAAAGGATATAATTTATACTTATTAGGAGTCAGATGTATAGGGATTAAAAGGGTTGGGTAGCTGGTGTAGTTGAGTAGGAATTTGTTCATGTTCGTTAAAATTGTCTGTGTTACAACAAATAAGTTTAGTAATAATATTAAAGAGTATTCAGTGCTGTTGAAAATCCACAGACTCTTCTGTGTAATGATAATTCCCCATCCCGTGTTTAATTCAAAGATTTCACCCAGAAGTACTTTGCTTTACAAATGAGTTACAATATGTAAGGATTAAGGACATGAATGTGAGGTGTTATTTATATTTCTATTATTTTAGTAGCAAGGTGTTGTGTCCGTGAACAGAGTGTGCATCTGTCTGATAATTACAACTTAAGGTACTGCTGATGTTTACAGGCATCCAATAGAGATTTACAGGAAAGTTATTAAGGCAGCATCAAAAGGAAGCAATAGCTATCAAAGCTACTTCTTTCTTAAAAGTCTGAATCACTGTTATTTACTGCTTAGCAAGTCACTTGATTAATAGATTCATACAGCTTTGCTTAAAGAATTTAATGGATTTTTCAGATGTCATTTCAAATTTGATCTGGTTTTACCAGTAATATTTCCTTGTTGATAACACAAAAATAATATTTTACTGTGTTGCTGGATGAAATGAGGCCTTTGCCTTTTAACAGCCAAATAATCAGTAACAACAGAGCTCTAGACCTTGGGCTTAGCAACCTGTGATAACGTTGTTTAACAGTGTTTCACAACGCACTGGTTAGCAAACTGCACGCGCCAAGGCTTCTTAACCTGGAAATCTCCTCGATCTTATGTTGTGAATCTGTATTGTAAATCTTAAAGGAATTGAGAGAGGGAAAACCTGCATTTTTCATTGAGAGTTGGGTGAATGCTTAACATATTCTGTGGAGAAGAATATGGGGTGTTTGAAAGACAATTTCTGTTGTACTCTACGGGCAGAAAGCTGAAATACATGTTATGTTTTTAAGAAAACATCTATGAGATCTGAGTGAGGATAAAAGAAGAAAGATAATATTGACTACTTGACAGTTTTGACTGTCCAAGCTGAAAACAGGATTGTTTTGTTTGTGTCTCTCCAATGAAAACTGATACTACATTTGGGTGCAAATACATTGACTTAGTGGTGAATTCTGTTTTTAATCTTCATGGGATGTGCTTTCCAGATCTTTAACTCATCTTTTAAATTGCTTTATAATTTTGTCTTCACATTAAAGCAAATCTCAGTTTGATGGATAGCACCTAACTAATAATTTACTTCAAAATCAAGGTTAAAAAATCAAGGTTAGTTTGTTACCTGCATAATAATATTATTGACGACCGGCTGTAGCTGCTTTTGTTACAGTGTTTCTGTAATTAAACCTGCCACTGGGTGATACTCCCAATTCTCTGTTAACAAAAGCTAGGGATGGTGGAATATCCTGAGCCTGCAGAAAATTCTTTATTGGCTATTTCTAGACTGCTTAAACTACAGTTGCATCCCTTAACATCCAAATATAGCAGTTTTATACTAAGTATGTTGGTAATTTCCAGAAAAAGAAACTTGAAATTGCAAGTTTTCAAGCTATGAAAACTTTCTGGAGTTTATTTGGAACATTTTAGACTTCCTAGTGAATTTTTGTGAAATGGAAACACCAGAGAGGGACCCTAACAGACAGGTATCCCCTATGTATGAAGGAGGGGTTGGAAGATTACATTTGTCAATATCCCATTTTAAACAGTCAAAGATTGTGTAAAACTTTGTTTTGTGTAGTAACATTACAGTAGGAGTTCTCCTCAGCTGGTTATATATGGTGACTTCTACTCCTTTTTACAGCTGCTGTTTGTTCCACATGAGCCAGCAGTTTGGTTTGAGGCTCAGCTGTAATTTCCATCTCTTGACCATGTTCTGTGGGGTAGGGACCTCTGCCAGAACGCCAGTGGTACCAAACCTATCATGCCGGAGCTCCTGCCTGTCTGTCTGAAAGATCCATGGAATTTTTCTTAAAAAATTCTTTGGCACAGAGAAGTATAAACTGTGACTCTTGAGATATAAAAGGATACATGCCTCTATACTGCTGAGAATATTGTTTTTGAAAGGCTGGGACAATGGTCACCACATTTGAAAATCAGAATTCCTGTTCCTGCAGTTCTTCTCTTTGGTCATGCGCACTAAAACTACTGATAAGCTGAATCAGATTTCTTGGTTGTTAGGCTGTTTGGACAATCTTTTCTTTTTAATATAATGGTGTTTGTCCTACTTCCAAACACACCAGACTGTTTTCTGGAAACATTTTTTTCATAAATGTTAGAAATCTTTTGTGAATTATTGTTACTTGTGTAAGCATTCATGAAAGTAACTAATTCTGCAATGGCAAGTGCTTACATATGAAGACCTCTATTCTCAGTGGTGACTAGGAACTACATCAAACTGTTTTTTGATATCAAAGTATAAAAGAGTTCAGTACCTTCATCAGTGTACAAAACTGAAGGTCAAATACACTTGACAGTGAAGAGAGACTATCTTGTAGCAACTGTGCTTCAAAACACCCATGAACATGCAATGAAAAATCCATGTAAGTCATTGTTTTAGCAGAGAAAATATGTTAGATTGTTGTTGTGTAATTATTATGTAATATGTTTTGAGATTGAATACTTCATTAGTCCAATTTTGTCCCATTCAAGCTCTATTGATATTAATAGAATTAATCTGATGTCCACTCAGAATAATGTAAATGTAAATCAGATGTTCTATTTTAATTTTTCCTTTTTGGTTTTACATTTATTTAAATTTCTTTTAAGTTAATGTCAAAAGCCTGCTGGGAGCAGAAGCATATTAGAGACGACTTCTTTCACTGCAACTGTCAGCTTCAGCACAAAGCTAATCTGCAGAGAGAAAACAACACTTAAGAACTATTTCTCAGTCTTTTTCTCTTCTCTTGTAATTTTTTTTTTCACTTGTATTGCACATCCATTTGAATTTGAGTATAAAAATACACAAAAAGTGATACTAAATTGTAATCTTTTTAAGGAAGAGATTTAGGTATAATATCTAGCATTATGGGTAGAATTTTGACTTTCCATTTCTTGAAAACACTTTGTGCTCTGCCTCCAATATGTTCTTTATAAATTCCCACAGCTATTTGTTGTCTGTGTTTTGTCAGCAATTTACTCTTTGCTAGTTGTTATCCTCTAGTTTCTATGGAAAGTTTGAACCTGTTCAGATGAAATTGCAATATGTGATGACCAATTCTCAGGCAGATTGCTTCAGCATAGGAGGTGGGGAAGCTTGGCTATAAACGTGAAGAAAAGGCAGTTGGAATGTTCTAGCATGAGAGAGAATATTATCAGAATAAAAACAATTGTTTTTAAACTTTTTAAAGACAAAGGGCTTTTTTTGCTATGTGTTATGGAGGTATACCTTGCAAAACTGGAACTGAAATCATTGGGTTGTTGGTCTTGCAACTCTTTAAGGAGATAGGTATATATTTATTATAAACATGCACCTTGGAAGGGATTTTACTCAAAGATTTAGAATTCAGTTTTAATATTCTAGGTAAATCCAAGATTTATTCACTGCCTTGGTCTGTAAAAAGAAAACTGTTTGCAAGAATAGGTAATATGTTGAGAATTCAGCGGATAAAAATCAAGACATGCTTAAAAGAATGTTGAACTCAAAAGTGACATTAAGATCTAATTTAGAGAAAAAAACCCAAAAGTTTCTGAGTGGAAAGACTTAACCTGGAAAAGGTTAAGAATGTAGCTAAAAATGGACTGTAGCAGTAGGACCAAGATCTGGTCTTTCCATTAAGATGGTTTGGCCTTTTGTAAAGTTAGAAGGCAGATGCTGCAATTGAATGAAACTTCACAACCTGATGAAGTTCAAGAGTATTGAAGTACCAGCTGTGTGTTTTTAATTCCCTAGGGCGATCATTATTACAAGGTAAGACATGGAGGTTGCATCTTTCTTTTTATGCACACATTTTCAGCAAGTGGAACCTCTGCTTGAAGAAAAGAAGCCAGCTGAGAACTTCATAAAATACTGTCATGGTCATTAGGTGCTCCATTTGTTCAGTGCACCAGTGATTGGGAATGGACAGGTAAGACAAAGAATTGACGCTTATTATTCCTAGTCAGCATCTGTAAATCAGAGAGTGATTCAGGTCCATCTCTTCCTCCTGGCTCTCCTTCACTGCACATGTTCCATGCCATGGCACAGGATGAATTTTTTATGAACGGACAGCGTCCTGCAGAAGTCTCTAGTGCTCACACCTGCTGTTAACTTTAGGACATTGTCCTGGTTTGAGGTAAAACAGAACCAATTTTGTTCAGTAACTTCGCTTCTTAGCTGGGCCTCTTCTAACTACTGAAATTAGCNACCTGCTGTTAACTTTAGGACATGTTCAGCCTAACCCACCTAAGAACAGGTGACAGGAAGGGGGTAGGTGGGACTGAGGAGGAATACTAATGACGGTATGAAGGAATGAGTTTTTTGACACTTCAACTGCATTGTACATATACGTTACTTGATGGCATACCTGCAATTAGGGAGAGAGATAAAAATCCAAAGCAATACTGAAAAAAGCAGGGTGAAGTCTTACAGCACATGTAAGATTTGGCAGGATGGTGCTATATCTGTCTGAGCCTGCATTAGCCCAGGGTACAGACAGAGGCCCTAAGACCAAGGTCAGCAAACAGAGAAGACAGCTTCTGGTGGAGTGAGTGAAAATCATCCCTCTGCTGTGAGAGTGGGGATGTGGCTCTTTGATGAACAGCCAATCAGGCTGTTATCTGCAAGTGAAAGACAAGGATTTCACCAACCAGTTCTGAAGCAGAGCTGCTGTCACTGAACATGCATTCTGCAGACTTTAAAATGAACCAACTAAAAGTGTCATGGGAATAAAGAAAGGAGTGGATGGATCCAGGAGGAGAAATAAAGGATGGAATAAAGAAAGTGGATGGATCCAGAAGGAGAAAGCCAAAGCCCTCCTGAACCATAATGCTGGCAGCATTTACAAACTTCTCATACAGAAAACACGCTGTCAGACCCCTTCCTGAAATAAGGATTAGCTACAGAATGGAGGATTCTTGTAACATAAAAAAGGGCCGTAATTCTGACAGTGTCCCTGCCTGTGCCTTTGAGATGAACAGTCTGTTTTCAGAATAACTGTGAAAGATTCATGTGAACATTAGAACATTTTCTGATTGCATCACAAGCAAGAAAAAAGCAGCAGCAAAGTAGAAAAAACAGAACTGAATAATGGAGTTCATTAAGTGAGAAATGGAGGAGAAATGAAGGGTGATAGTGATAAAGTAGAATAAAAGGCCAAGTAATACTAAAAATAGTGACAAACTTGCATTCATAATGTAAGGCATAGCATTAAATGATAAAGGTTTAGCAATGGCTTTAGAGTAAAAAAAAAATTATATTTTTCTTCCATATATAGTTGAGCACCTGGATCTGTGTTTATAGATGCATTGCCCTATTTATCTGAAGTGTGATTCAGCTGCTTTTGGTTGCACTACTACCTTGATTCAAGTGGAAACCTGCTTATCTTTTCTGTGCTTCCATGACTCAGTTTATGGTCTTTCCTTTCTGTGTTTACTGTACCTACTTTTCCTGTGACTCACATAGTAGAGCTGCCATTTTTTTACCAGGGAAACCGTGATGCTTCTAGCCTTGTTGCTCACAAAAGAAATAAAAATAACTTGATGGAGTTATTTGTTTGGGTAGGACACCTGCATTATAAGAAGCAGCAAAAGAAACTATCACTCAGAAAAACTTTGCACTTCCCTGGGGTAGAAATTTGAATGTCTTCAGTTTTGATTTTATTCTTAAACAAGGAATTGGCAACGGGAATCTTTCCTCAGAAAATTTCAGTTTGGCTTCAGACTGCTTACTCTGGCCAATTCATTAAAAAACTAGAGCCACAATTTTGTTCATTTTGCTTTCCTGGATACCTGTTACTCAAACAGGTATTTGGCTGATACATAACACGTTAGCAAGCTCTGGCAAACTTGGACATCTGGGCTGCATGGACCGGTCAGGTATCAGATGAGGCTCTTGGGAGACAGTAGCCCTTCAGTGATCCTCCACACTTGCCGTTTTTATCATGACAGCTTCCCTATTAGCTCCTGAGTTATATATTACATCAGCATATTAATCATGATTGAACCTTTTATTCCTGAAACAGATGTATATTCATAAAAATTACAGTACAAAAGTGCTTCCAGATATTCCTTCCAAATGGGGTATTTCTTCATCAATATTCGCTATATGGAGTGAATTAAGAAGCTTGAAAAGTACTGTCATGGCAACACTTTTAAACTGAAAAAGGTAGATTTAGATTGGACATGAGGAAGAAATTTACAATAAAGGTGATGAGAGGCTGGAACAGGTTGTGTATCATTGGACGTATTCAAAGTCAGGTTTGGTTGGGCTTTGAGTAACGTGATCTAGCAAAAGGTGTCCCTGCCCATGGCAGGGGGTTTGGACTAGATGATCTTTGAAGGTCCCTTCAACCCATTCTATGAAAAAGCAGACATTCCCATATTGTTTTGCCATTTTCTAACCTTAAATTGGAGAGAGGAAGATACCTTCCTGCAGTACATCTTTTTTGCTATTGCATTTTCTATATTTTTTGTTAAAATTTTAATTCTACTCCTTTCTCAGGTCGAAGTTTTTGCACACGGTTATAGCCCTCTGTTGGAGTTATTCCATTGTTAAGATCTCTGACATTTTGTATTGCAAAATTCAAAGAAACTTCTAAGAGCTGAATGGATGTTTTGAAGACTGAAAATTGCCAAGATGAAGTTGGTGAAGATTAACCGTGCAACTCTGCTAGTTCAAATAGTTTCTTGTTTTATCCCTCTTCAGATAAAGTCTCTGGCTGTAATCAGGACATTATTGATGCAGCTTGCCATTGAATCCTACACAACTAGAACTTCACCAGTTTTAGTTCATTTAAGAGGTCTTAGGTTGTTCGCAGATATGAGCTGCTCACTTCAGAGATCAAAAAGAAAATCGTGGATCTGAATTTCCTGACATGACCATCCCGGCATTGATAAAGACAACAAGAAATATTCTAATGTTGGAACCAAGAAACATTATTTATCTACCACTTTGTAGATATGTAACTTGGAATTGATTCCATCTGTGAATGGGGATTTTCCTACAACAAAGGTCTTTGATTGATCTTTCAGTGTCCAGTAACTAAAACTAACTCAGCGATGGAGTTTAAAGGTCTCCCTTCACCATGAAGTTTCCTGATTTCATTTGTTATACAATCTTAACTGGTAGATGACTGCCCTTCTGTCACATTTTGTTTCTGTGCATCAACAGGATTAAAACTTACCAGCTCAGAGGGAGAGGAAGAAACACGGTGTGTTGGGTTCCTCTCACTCAATCACAAGTTGTCTCTCTGTAGTTACCCTTGGTACCTGTTCGGTCAACACAAACAGCTATTTTCCAGAATACAGTTCAATTTTTAGAAACTTCAACAAGAAAATTTTTTAGAAACTTTTACTTTATTCTGGGTTTTACTTAGTATAAGCCAAACATACAAGCAAACAGAAAGAAATGAAGCTGTACCTTATTTTATGTTAGGCTACAAAGAACATCACATTCCTTCCAGTTTGTTCTATACCTGCAGGCCCAATGATTGTGTGAAGTGAAATAAGAGACATGAAAGTGCAGGACACTATAAACCAGATTTGACATGTTATGTTTGTTTTAATCAGGGATGCTGAACCTGAAACTCGTTGTTAATTCTATTGTCCCTGTTCAGTCCACCAGCATCATCCAGTGTTCCTTCCTCCCCCTCTCCATGTGCAAATGTACAGTCATCACATAATTTGTAAGCCTTTGCCTCAGGTACTGTAGTGTCCCAGATGCTGTTGAATATAAAAGGCTACAGAGATGATAAAATTGGAACTTGAAGGACTTGTTGCTTTGCTGTGTTTTTTCTTCTCTCTTAACTACGATGTAATTTTTAGGGTGTTAGTATAATCTAATTGAAAATTTCTACATTTTGGTTCTTCACAAAATATCAACTGTTGAAAGCCAGACCAGTCATCAGCAAAATCACAGAATAAGTAGAATCAAAGAGGAGAAGTACAATTTTTTACCCTCATTAGCTGTTAAATGGAAACTAGAATCTAGTGACTAGAATGCGGTCACTCAACAGTAATAATTACAAACTGCTGTATAGTGTAAAAAGTTTTCAGATGAAAGAAGAACAACTAATATATGAAAGAATTTGACTTGGTTTACCTACTGTCAAAGAAAAGCATGAACAGCAAAAACGGAGGAAGAAATTAATTTCATTTGTGCAAAGTTAGAGCAGAAAACCAATTAAACTGGCTTCGTGCTTGAGTAATCTATGGTAAAGAGATAAATGTCAAGACTGTTAGTTTCAGAGATCTTTATGAAAAGCAAGGATCTGGTTAATATCAGAGGTACATGTTTCCATACCATAAGCAACATTCACTACTCATTGTATTTTATGCAATGATAATTCAATTCTACTATTTTTTCTTTTCTGTTCATGAGTAGTCATTATACTGTCTGTACTGTTACAAGTTTCTGAAGTTAATAAATTGTTCTGTATATTTTCTTTAATTTCAATATGAATATTGCACAGCCAAACCTTCAAACTTGCAAGATATATCAAAAATAGCTGATTGAAACCTGCCAGCCACTCAAGATTATTGCTGTTATGCTGTTTTAAAAATAATTTATTTTTAGATATATAAATATCCTTACCTAATTTGTGTGATTTATTTATCTGTAATACTACATTAAGTTGGTTGGATCACTTTTTTTATTTTTAAACTAATTCATAAAATGCACATTTCAAATTAAAAATTATCTGAGGTCACCATAATAAAATTTTTTACTCAAACCACAAACATTGTAAAAGAATTAAGTTGCATATGACCACACAAATATAAATAGTTGATTAAGGCTATCAGTGCTTATAAATCATTATAGAAACTTTGAATTTAATATATATTATTAAGAGATTATTTTCTGACAGTATCTACAGACTGTCATGGAGGGAAAAATAGCAGTTATTAAATGATTCTCTCATCAGAGAAAGATGTAATAAAATCTAATCACAGAAAGAAAACCAGGAATTGAAATGAGAAAAATCTATTCTGATTTTATCTATGAGGGTAATTAGAACAAATTGCCCAAGTTGGGGGTAGTTGTCCCTTTCTTTCTGTTGCCACATCAAAAGCAGAAATCTTTCAGGAGATACTCTTTTGATGTCCTTAAGTTTTGTTTGTTTACAGTCTGTAAAATTTGGATTACATTTTTAGATTTTACAATTTACAATTTATTTAGAATTTAAAAATTTAGATTTTAAATTGAAAACAATTTCCCTTGGGAACCTGGATTCATTCAGTACATAAGTGGACTGTGTAATTTGAGTCTGTACCTTCTTAATACATTTGTCCTTACAGTTCAACAAGTAGCTGTATTTTCTTCATACCATACAAGTCTCGAAAAAAAGAACTATTCATTTTTTTACAAGTATTTTGGGGAAGAAATCGATCTCAAGATACTATTTTATATAAGTAAATTGTTTTCTAGGACAAATAGATGCCTGCTTTGTAAAAGGGCAGGATAATTATACCCTCTGTTTTTCACGTATAGGAATATACAGAGATCAAGGCAAAAAATGTCAAAACTGTAAACTAATTTTTTGTGCCCGTTCCAAGAAATCTAGGGCACAACGTTAGCATCATTAAAACCTTTTGTTTGTTCACTACAAAGTTACCAATGAATTTATTGACTGTTGCCAATGAACACTTTCGCAAATTCAGCTATAAATCTTCAAATATACTAAATAATACCTAAATCCTTTTTGTAATGCTACAGAAAATAAGTCCAAATGGGGCAAAAACTGGTCAGTTTCCACATGTTGTGCCAAGTCCCAGTTTCACGTTTTAAGATTTTGTCTGAGATACTTTCTACTAACACAATGTTTTCCTTATAGTTGATATCTCTGTATAAATTATAAACCAGACATTGTTCAAAGGCTGCACAATAGAAATTGCTGTTCACTTTAAATTCTCCTTAAAAGTCTGTCTAACACATTCTAATATTTAGTTCCTATATTTTGTTCACAGTCCAAATGAATAACCTGATGTAGGAGGCACAAAAGGTGGCTAGCTGTTGCTTGTTTGATTTTGCCTAGGAAGACATACATCACATTCTTCAACAACAGAACCCAGAAAAATGCTTAGAGCTGTGCAGACATTTTTCATGTTTAGTTTTTATTACAGACACCTAAGATTTCAGCAGTACATCATCATGTCTTTTACCACTTCACCCATATAATATACAAGAAATTACATGTTTTACTTTGGATTCTTGTCTCCAATCCATTTTTTAAGTCTGTTTATTCATTTTTGCTGTAACTAAGCACCAATTTCACCCTTAAGGAAAAAAAATGTTCTGCATAATACAAATGCTAAGCTATCGCTTATTGCTTTGTCTATTTTCTATTTTATTTTTCTATTTTATTCATTATTAATCATGCCTTTTTTGGTGGTCTTTTCAGACTTATCTGCTTTACTGCTACATTTCCTTTTCCAGCTTTGTGGAACTTTATTAAATTGGGTTTTAAATCATTTCAGGGGTTTTCATGAAATTTTGAGGCTTACTGCTTACGTCATAGAAAGCTGGCACACATTTCTTAGTGTCTTTTGCTGTCCAGATGGGTTTCTACATGGTCAGTTTCACATGCACATATATATATATATTCAGAGGACAGCATTCATTATGTGAACTTAAGAAAGTGAAGTTCTCATTACTCTCTATTTTGGCACTGAAGCAGTTTTTCTTGCTTCCTGTGAACCAATGTTCGTGACTATGTAACTGTTGTACTATAAGGTGCGTTCGTCTTTGTATTCCTGCCTTTCTCCTCAGACAGATGCTTTTCAAGGAAACAGAATACATTTAGGAAGCAAACCATAGTAGTTGAAAAGGCACAGGGTTAATTATTTCTGATTGTTATAATTTTTGAAGATGACTCCTAGTTTCCCTTCTCCACTGACGTCCAGTAATGTTATTAGTCTGCAAGGTACCACACTAGGGTAGAGTACAAGGAAAAATGCACTGTCATAACCAGTAGAAGCGTTAGCTGCTGGCAAAGCTAGATTCAATTCTCTGTTGTCTTTCTGAAAGTCTGATCACATTTTTTGTTCTTCAAACCTGTTTTTCGTGTTTTGAGTTTCTCTGGTACTATTACTAAAATAGGTTTTCTGCATTAAACAAAACATGAGAACAGCAATATTTGTATTATTTCCTTCACCTTGAGGCAAAGAGGTTATCTGTACCTCAACTACAAGATGTAAGGGGACATTTTAAAACCCTTTTCTAAACAGATCAACAAACAGCTACTGTATTAGAATTTGGTGAGATTACCTCCTTGTACAAGAAGTCTCAGAGGAGGATATTAAGGTACCAAAGAATCAAGCAAGTAGCAGTTAAACTACTGGGATAATATGAGTTCTTATCACTACTTATGTTCTGTTCTTAGGATAAATAATGATCAATAATGTTGTCTTCATTTTAAAAGAATGCTAAACATTTGTTGAGCTGTATGATGAACAGCAGCTTTGTTGTCTGGGCCAAATATATTCTTACTAAAAAATGTCCATTATTATAACTTCGCTGAGAAAGGAAGACTCGTGTCATTGCAATTATAGTAGAGGCAATATCCCTGCTAGTCTCTGAGAGCTTCTGTTTCTCAGAGCTAAGTACTTCTACAAGGCTGAAAAGAAATAACTGTTGAAGAATTTCAAAAGAAATTCCAGCTACTGGAACTTGTGCATTTCTTTGTAACTGCAGTGTAAATGTACTGCACCTCTACAGCACTATTCTCAGGATAATGGAAAATTACCACTGAAACAAACAAACAAATAGAAGTGTTGCTATACTGAACAGAATATTTCAAGGTATTGAGAAGAAAGGTCTAGAGGTAAGAATGAGCCCAGATGCTCTAAGATGAACGTGCCTCTGCAAACAGTATTTAAGCTTCTACTCTTGCTGTCTGGTAAGAATGTCAACAACATAGTAACATTCTTCAGCAAAAAATGTACTTCATTTTCAAAACACGATGTCTCAACATGCAGTATTTGAAATTTGTGTGTGTAATGTTTTAGCTTATCAAATATATCTTGGGAGATTTTCTACAAAGATAATGTTTATAAAAGCCAAATGTCACTAGATTGTGTTAATGAAATCTAACTTATTTTCAATAATTTGCATTGCTATTCCTTAGACATTAATTTGTGGGGTTTTAAAAATGCATTTTCCCCTCTGCTTACTCTTTTGGGTTTTTTTGAAAATTCAAATCATATTGTTTCTACAAAAAAAAAAAAAGGTGTTTTACTAGCATTTTGTTTCCTGTGTAACTTTCCATATGTAATTGCATCTTTGTTGTTGTTGTTGTTGAAACAGGCTTTTTACTAGTGGACTTTACAGATTTTACAATAATTAAATTAATTTTTGTAATAAAATAAATAAATAAACATTAAAAGGTTCTTATTAATAAATTAATATTTGTTTGTTTTTTAATGCTCCATTTTCATCACGTACATGATAGAGCAGGATAAGAAGCCATGGTTTTCCTTCCTCCAAGATATATGAAAATGTGCTTTAAATGGAAATCATTAATTTTGAATTTGGACTGAAGCTTTTTTTTTTTTTTTCATTTTCAAACAAGAAAAAGGATGTTTTGTGAATCATGGAAAAAATGATACATTCTAGAGGAAATATTTCCAACCTGCACATAAAATGCTATACAAAATGTTTCAGACGGCAATGCACTGTAAGAACCCTGTTAGTAGGGCTATTTTAGTTCTGATTGACCTACTGAATCATAAAGAGGTTTTATGAAAATAGCTTTCTTCAGTCATAGATTCTAGCCTGGAAAGAAAAAACCTAAGGCAAAAGCTTTCAACCTCAAACTTAATTCTGAAGGAAAACTCCCATTACCTCACGCCCTGCTAATAAATTTGCTTACAAAAGGGCAAGTAGTTCTCACTCGACCATGAATTCAGCTTTTTTGATATATCTAAATTAAAGAATTAGCTGGCTAGCCTTCTGAAGTGATAGAATGTCACCAGTATTTACAGCTGTTCCACTGGTGTAAAAAGTTATCGAGAAAACTTGAAAAAAATTGTCCGTGAAGGGCAGAAATTATAAGCTAGAAGTCAGGCTTAAGACAGAGAAAGCATGACACTAAAGTCATCCTACTGCATTATTTTCAGAGTTCTTTCTTGACTTGATTTTTTTATTATTATTATTATTACCACTTCTAAGGGACAAAGAAGAAAGCTTTTACTTATATAAGATCATAAAGTTGCTTGTATTTGCCGGTGCTGAAATTTCATCTCTCAAGATTATATTGCTAGGATGCTCCTACTACAATTAAGCATCACATGATCGGTATCATGTCATAAATTAATGAAATAATAAATCTTAGGTACAGAATATGCATTACAGAGAACTTTACCATTGCCCTCACGCTGCTTGCAACAGTGACACTGACTGTTACTAGTTTTGTACAGCACAGTCTCAAGTGAAACAAAGGATGCTTTTACAGACCAATTTCACTAATGCAATCCTTTCCAGGACAAAAGTGATACACCAAAAAAACAGCTAAGAGAACACTTTTTTTTTCATTTGTTCTGGTAAATGAATACTGAAGAAATCAAAGCAAGATCATTTTTATGTTGAGTTGATAAGGGAGAGAAGAACAGTATTTGTAGGTTTATAATGTCAGTTACATCACAAAAAGGCAATCTGGGATTTTCCTGCAGTATTATTAAATTGATAGCTATGCTTTTTCTCTGTATGAATCATTTAATGTAACCTAACGTGTCACAATTCCTCTAATTTTTACTAAAAAATCATCATCTTGCAAGAACAAAAAGCAAAAAAAAATCATAAAAATAGCTGGTACTTGTGTAGGATAGTGACAGAGTAAATATTTCTATGTTTACTATATACAATGATAATCATGTATCAGCAAGATTTGAGCTATAGGACTCATGGTACATTAGCAAATTGTTTATAACTCTGTAGACATCTTTCTGGTACAAGTCACCTTTTCATGTGCAAGTTATGGGTGTGTAAGTTTTTACAAGAAAGTCCACCGTGTTTCATTCAGGAGTGCAGAGATTAGTAGTAGATTGTTATGTCCAGTAATCATTTGCATTACCAGGCAGATTCTTTATGGAAAAATATTTGAAAGTTCATGGACTAATTACTGTGGATGCATTTTTGTCTCCCTAATATGGATGTCTAACACCTTTCAAATATCCCAGGATATCCAGCATCAGAAGGGTCATTCAGAAGGGCATAGGTCTTCAGTAGGTCATGTGCCTTGTCTACTGTATGGTTGTCTCAAATACCCTAATAAATATAAAAATTTTACCAAGCTGTTGCCTTTAGGGGAAGTAAGCTGCATAAAAAACGTGTTAAGTGGTAAAGAAAACATATTCACAGTTCAAGTGGCTCTAAAATATTATTTCTTTCAGAAAGGTTTTTCATAAAGGAATTCTTACTTTTTTACTGACAGTATTTATTATCTTATGAATCACGTACCAATCTCTCCCTTTTTCCATCATCCTGCTAAAATTAAGAGGACGTTTTTGTAGGTTGGAGGGGGATATTAGAATGGAATTATTGGCTGACTGATACAGCACCTCTAATAGGGTAAATAATGTAAAAGGCACAAGAGAGAGGAGGAAGCCATAGGATAAAACTGTAACTCAGAAGCTTACAAATTATGAAAGAGGCCATTTCTGACCTACATAATAGTTAAGATGTATTGTCTGTGTTCACTCATATGCCAAAATGTTTCTTTTGTTAGTGACAAGGCTATTTTCCCCCTGCAAATTTTCATGATCTTGATACAATCTCCTGAAACATTTCTGAAATTTTCCTTCAGACTTATGTCATATCTAAATGCACAGCTGGGGTCCTATTTCTATGTGGTATTGGAATCCTAATGCACGATGTAAAATCCTTCTTAATTTGCAGGGTACAAAGAAAGAAAGCATTCCTGGTAGAAGAGACCACAATGAGTTTGATTTAGGTTTTTTTCTCCTGATAATTAAATTAGAAAGGAAACAGAAAGAATAGAGAGCAACGTTTTTTTCAAGTTTTTACTGAAGCTTTGCGGACTCCAGAACTTGCTTTTCCAAAAGCAGCTACTTCATCCCTGGCCAAAAAATACGTTACATTTTCTAATCCCTGAGCAAATCTCAGCTATCCTAGAGGGAAACTTTATTATTATTTTTTGCAACTTGTGTTGTCCCTTATCTCTGAGAGGAGACCATGATCTGTTATTAACTCAAGCCTACAAGCTCATCCTATTCATCTTTTTCATTGAACTTCTGAGATTAAAAAAAAAGGCTTTATCAGATATTGAAAGATATTATTGAACATTTCATAGCTTCCAGTTATGCTGTGAGAATACATTTATCTATTGTTACCCCAGCCATTACAGCTTACTTATATTTGGCATTCAAACTCCTGCTTTTGCCAGTTATTTAGTCTTCATTTACATCTTAGTAGACAATATAGAACTGTTAATTATTACATCTGTTTCATCCTGCAGTTTCACAGATTATTTATTTTGTACACATATTTCAAACAAAAATCTAAATGAAATGAAAGCCAATTAAATTTTATCCTCTGGGTTAGATTTTAGCTCTTTATAGAATTGGAGAATCATTTAGATTGGAAAAGACCCTTAAGATCATTGAGTCCAAATAGTAATGTAATGCTGATAAGTCCACCACTAAACTATGCCCCTAAGCACCACATCTACGTGTCTTTTAAATACCCCCAGGGACAGCGACTCAACCACTTCCCTGGGCAGCCTGTTCCAATGCTTGACAACCCTTTCGGTCTTAAGAAGTGCAGATTTTTCTAATAGCATAAAGGTGAACAGAAATCAGCTCTGACATTTTTTTATTGTGTGACCTTGTAATGACTTTTCCCAGGCCAATTTAACACACCAAAATTTTCCTATCTGAAAGCATTAAGGGTGTTTCAAAATCACATTTACAAATTCAAAATTTCAAAATCACATTGTTAAGGTCCAGCACAATCTTATTTTAAGTGTCCTCCTAAAGGGAATTTTAACGGCTGGATGATTACAACTCCTGTAAAGGAGTTTATGGGAGGTTTATTGACAGGCCCTTACCTACACACAAAGTGTTAAATTATCTGTTTTCTAGCCCCGATTCCTAAATGGTAGCTATGCCCTGGAAATTTCTTTGGTCCCATTTCTCACAAAGTACCATAGTTTTTTTCTAGAACCTGAACACTACACTTACCACTACACTACACAGGTATCCTTGGCCACATAAAAAAAAGTAAATCTTGTTAGAAAACAATCTTTCTGCATGCTTTGCACTTGCTAGTTGGGTTCTCTTTCTTCACGTTATGACAGAACTAATAGTTTCCATTCTTTGTTTCTAGAGTCATGGATGATTTCACCTTCTGTGTAAGAGAAGTCATGTGTACATATCAAAGAGCACAAGTAGACCCAAGCTTTTACTCAGCCTTTATTTCTCTCTGCCCAGACTCAGATCCCTAAAAATTTCAGCAATTTTCTTGTTGCTAGAATCCATAGATTATGCTCTTAAATATTTAAAGTAACTATTTTGTTCTACAAGCAGTATTTTAAGATAAGACTAGAACATGGGCTTAGCCTTCAGAATTTGTAGGATCTTAGCAGCTGCTTTTTACAAGATTAACCACTCTAAGACAGACCTTACACACTATAATTTTTCCTATAAAAGTCTTGTTGAAGGTTTCATTCTTTACTGGAACCTTTCTGGGAGTTCTGTAACAGGAAGATATGACAACTACACCTTTTCAGCAAAAGCTATATAACTTTCAGCTAAATATAGTGATATACAGGATGCTCAGATTAGAATTAAAAAAAACCAACAACGTGCTTTCATTTCTACTCGAAGCGTATTCATTCAGTATTTTGGAATTAGACAAGTCCCTCTTACTTCCTTTGCAAAGAAAACAGCTTCCAAGCTTTCATCTCCAAACTTTTCTAGCTCAGTAACTGTTCTCTATCCTTTCTCCTGTCTACTGGTTTCCATAAGATTCTTGTAGTGTCTTCACACATCAGCTCCTGATTTTCAAGAGTAGTCAGGCTATTTTCATATATTCCATTTCACCTAAAAGAGTACTTAAAAGTTAGGATTGACTGTTGATTGTCTTTTCTTTTAGCAGAGGCTGAACATGGCAGCTGAATAGGCAACATGAAGACATATCACCATGGGATGACTATTTGACCAATACACACACAACTGCCCCAAGAATATTATTAATTGTCCTTACTGAGGATTAGAAGACAAGTAGGCAAGAAAGAATTCACATTTATTTTTAATTAAACAGATTTCAAATTATTTACATATTTTGGGATTTTTTTTTCTGTGAGAAAATTTGGTATTTAAGGAAACACAGAATGTCTAAACCTTGTCTAGTCAGGTTTTTAATATCCCTGGGAAACTTGCCCTAGTATTTGATCAGGCAGTGTGAAAAAAAGCCTTTTCTTATGTTTAAACAGAATTTCCCATGTTTCAACTTGTGCCCATTTCCTCTTGTCCTGTCACTGGGCACCACTGAGAAGTGTCTGGCTTCATTGTCCTTTTACAGCCCTATCATCAGATGTTTATACACATGCATAAAATCCTCCCTGAGCTCTCTTTTCTCCAAGCTGAACAGTCCCAGCTCTCCAGTCCTTTCATCATCTTCTTGGCCTTCCTTTCAACTCCCTCCAGTATCTCTGCATCTTCAATGCACCAGGAAGCCCAGGACTGAACACACCACTCTGGTTGTTTCTCACCAGTGCTGAGTAGAGAGGAAGACTCACCTTCCTCCACTTGCTGGTAACATCCCTCCTAACGCAGCCCAGGTTACCACTAACTGTCTTTGCAGCAAGGACACATTGCTGGCTCATGTCCAACTTGTTGTCCACTAGGACCCCTACGTCCTTTTCTGCCAAGCTGCAGACAACCCCCAGCATATGCTGATGCCTGTGGCTTTTCCTTCCCGAGTGTAGGACTTCACATTTCCCTTTGTTAAACTTCTCGATATTCCAATTATCCCATTTCTCCAGCCCATCACAGCTCCTCTGAACAGTGGCACACCCACCTGGTGTATCAGCCATTCCTCCTATTTTTGTATCATTTGTCAGTTGCCAAAGGTGCACTCTGACCCATCATTTAGGAAGAGGTTAAAGAGTATTGGCCCTAATATCCGCCCCGGGGGTACACTGCTAATGGCTGGTCTTCAACTGGACTTCATGGCGAGGGTTACAGACCTTTACACCTGTCAGTTCAGCCAGTTTTTGGTTCATCTCACTGTCTACTTATCTATTCCATATTTTGTTAGTTTGTCTATGAAGATTTTATGGAAAACAGGGTCAAAAGCCTTAGTGAAGTAAAGATAAACAACATCCATTACTCTCCCCACATCTACCAAGCCAGTCATCCCTTTGTAGAAGAGGTTGGTTTGGCACAATTTACCCTCTGTGGCCACTGCTCCCTGGCATCTTATTAAGTTGGGGAACAATATTTCCGCAAAAACAAATTGATTTTGAAAAGGAGAATGTTCACACTTAGTACAAACCAATCTGCAAAAGGCAAGAGGATCAGAAACTAGTACATTTATAAGGAAGAAGTAGATCAAGATGTCAGCTTGCCCTTTCAGTATTGTCTTTTGTATTTATTTAAAATCAAAATTACTCTTATTTCTCTCTCTTACTCCAAATTATATTTTCATCTCAAACTTTCCAAGAATTCTAAGAAATGCAGTTTTTGACATATAGGAAGAGTATTTCAACCCCAAAGGTAATTGTTTCAGAAAAGTATAGCTGACTGAAAATAGGGATGGGGAATGGAATATTATTGCATATTAAAGTTACTGCTGAGATAATAGAAAAACTAATGAATAAGTGCATTCCAGCAGGAACATACAGAAATTAGAAACTGTGACTGTACAATGTGGAGTACAAAACACATTGTGGGATTATATTTGTTTTGAGAAATTTATTCCAGCAAAGACTCTGCAATTATAGCAGTGAGTCTGCCCAGAGAATAAAGACACAATTTAATTTTGTGTGTGTAATTGTGATTTAATTTCTAAGCCATAAGCAACAACATAGACTTCCAAAGTCCAGGTATTGTTTCTGGCATCTATCATTTTGTTGCAGATTTTAAATGAAAACAGGTATAATCAGAAAATGACAGCTCGCTCTTTCATTCTTTTGCTTCCTCAATCTCTTGTATCACATTCTTGACTGAGAAAATGCAGTCTGTATTCAAAAGACACTTAATCTGGAACTAAACTGACTGAAAGTAAAGTCTTTTCTCTTTACTGTTATAGAGACGGAAACTCGGATATTCTGACCTAAAACTTGTCTCCCTTAAGCTCTAAGCAACTTTATTTCCAGTCCTCCAACTCTAGTTTATTTTTCATGTGCTTGATTTCATTGTCCACATTATCAATTCAAAAAAGTGAAAAGAGATTTTGCATGGAAAAGTAGTTACCTTGTTGCAAACCCCAAGATGTGAATTTGACTCATAGGATAGAATGAACATTTTGAAATGAAAATACAAATAACGTTTCTAAGCACTACATAATGTACCTGTCCAATAAACAATCAAATAGTGCACTGGCAGCTGCATGCTCTTCTGAACAGTTGTCTGACTAGATGACTTGAACAAATTACATCAACCTGACTTCCTTATCTTCATAATAAAAATAAAAATAAAAATAATATCCTCTGTATAGTGTTTTGACATTGATGGTGCTGAATAAAAATGAAATATTGGGCAGAAAATATTTGCCCAGTTCCAAAAAGAAAACATTTTACATGCCATAGGTAGAACAAAAAAAACAAAGCAATAATGAGAATGTAAACATTAAAACCTTCTACTTCTAGTAGCATCAGAGACAAACACATATACATACACTTCAGTGAATTCTTCACAAGATCAAATGCACAAGTCCAGATATGAGAGCTGGAAAATGTAATTTTGTGACAATGACCTGCAGAAGCTAAAATTCAATTTGTGTGTACTGCAAAAATAAGAAACTCTAAGATCAATTCACAGAGGAAAAGAAATAACAATTCCTGAGTTTTCTTGTAGTTGCAGGCACTGTGTTCTGTTCCCTGAGTGATACCCAAGAAAATTTAAAAAGAACAGAATAGAACCAAACTGATTTCCAGAATAAGTCACAGTGTTTTCTCAAAATCTAGATGCCAGAGAAACAGTGTAGTTGTCTAAGAAAACAGCCAAAATTTTGGTTTGTTTAAGATGTTGAGTTTCTTACTTGCTGTCTGGCTTTACATGAAGATTTTCAAGCCCATTTCTCACATTGTAAGAAGATAAAACACTTCAGAAGAAATGTATTTTTTAGTATAGTTTCTCCAGTAGTGTAGCAAGCATGCATATAAGTGAGAAATCCTACTACTTGGTATCATCTAGCTTTATTAAGCTGCACACACTTTTAACAGAGAAAGGACTCCAAATTCTTGCCATCCGGAACTTTAGTGATCAGTTTTCCATGAACAACTCATGTTCTACCCACTGCACAGCTACAAATGGCAGACAGATCCTAAATGGGTTATCTTTTGAATCTGTTTTATCAGAGTCACAGGAATGTCAAGCATGGGTCATATAGTCACACATAACATTGGAAAAACAATCCTTTATCATCTAGTACTGCAGAGGATAGTCTAGAAAGAAAACCTCCCAGAACACCTCATTTTCCCTTTATCTCAGGTAGTCAGAGCAATTTCAGTGAATCCTGTTTTCTCAGTACATCCTCAGGCAGACTAGCATTAGAAATATCTCACAGCAAACCATGTAAGGCACTGTTTTTCAAAAGCAAGAAGACCAGGGTGGAAGACTAATTGACAATAGCTCTCTTGTGCACATCCCAATGACCCACTATTATGGTCTCCAAGTACGTGGCTTTATGCAGTCTAGCCCTCCAAGTACAGTATCTTTGGCATACTGTCAACCTAAACTGAAATGACACAGGAATTTTAATAACTCATTATAAGCTGAACTAAACAACATCTCTTAAAATAACAGATTGAAAAAAGTATGCAGAAAATAATTATGGCTTCTGCAATGTAATAGTAGATATTTAAAAATTAGAGATTGCAATCAAATTAATGTTCCCGTAAACAAGAGTTTAAAGTGGTGTTTAATACAGTTAAGATAAATGGAGGGGTGGTGGGTGGAAACAACAGCCATTTTTTTATAAAAGCTATTTACTAAGCTGCTGCAGGAAAATACGTTCTCCCTGTAACTCACTCTCAGATCATATCATCTTCTCTTATGTGCCCAATTCTCACCTGCCTGATCACCTGTCAGTTGCTATGCTATTTCTCTATTCTATCCGGAACAAGAGGCACACAAATGTAGCTGTCCTTCATTCCAGTGTTCATTTTCACTAAGTTAGAAAATGCAGTAAGGTGCTGTTTAATACCAAGAGGCGATTGTATTACTTTAACTGTTCCTGTGGCATTGCAGTACTTTAGCTATCTTTGTTACCTCAAAGGGCAAAAATGCTAATTATTCATAGAATCAGAGAATCACAGAATCATTTGTGTTGGAAAAGACATTTAAGATCATCAAGTCCAACCATTAACCTAGTACTGCCAAGTCCACCAGTAAACCATGTCATCTACACATCTTTTGAATGCCTGCAGGGATGGTGACTCAACCTCTTCCCTGGGCAGCCTCTTCCAATGTTTGATAACACTTTCTGTGAAGAAATTTTTCCTAATACCCTAAACCTCCCCTAGCACAACTTCAGTTCTTTTCATCTCGACCTGTCACTTGTTAATTGGGAAAAGAGGCCAACACCCACCTCCTTTCAGGTAGTTGTAGAGAGCGATAAGGTCTCCCCTCAGCCTCCTTTTCTCCAGGCTAAACAACCCCAGTTCCCTCAGCCACTCCTCACAGGACTTGTACTATAGACCTTTAACCAGCTTTGTTGCTCTTCTTTGCATCATCTTCTTTGCATTCATCTTGCATTCTCCAAACAAGACTGCTATACAAAAGTAAAGTGCCTTCCAGCTAGCAGTAGGGGTTTATTCCACTACTGTCAGATGCCAACATTTTTTGTTGTTGTTCTTTTTGTTTCTTTCTTTCTTTCTTAGCCACAAAAGGCTCACTTGAAAGACAGACAATTGATATTGTATTACTGCCTTTGATCACAAACTATTAACATGGAGTGGTTTTTTTTTCCTTGATAAAATACATTTTTGTAATTGAATTTAGGCATTTCTCATGCACAACCTAACATTTTTTCTCTTGCTTCTACTTCATTAATATCTGTTACCTTTCTCCTCCCAAAAGAAATAAAACCTACAGATTTTTAACAATGTTCTAAAAGAAGCATTAGTATTCTTAATGAGAACATCCCATTTCACAAAGGCAGTAAATAGGGATGTCTTCTCAAACCTGCCTATGATGTCTTCTTTGAGCTTTTTTGTTACAGAAATCTCAGACACTACTATTTCTAACCATCATGAAAAGTTATTCTGACGATCAAAAGGTGTTTGTGATTGATTGATTTGACCTTGCTTTAATTTTGCATAAAAACACACTAGTAAAGTATTTTTTACATTGGATGAGTTCACATTCATCCCATATTCTGTCATATTGGAGAACTGTATCACAGCAACTTTAGATCTATGCAAAGTCTATAGCGCATCTTCAGGATGTGAGTCATGACATGGGCAAAGAAATGTCTGATTTACAAGGCAGTCATTGGTAACGATCCCTTAGATTCATCCACCACCAAAACCACGGCACATTCATACAAGACATTTTATGCATGTTACATAATTTTGTGGTAAATGGGTATTTCCTTGCTTTGAAAATAAGTTGTACTAGAACTATTTTTCTTATATCTGATACTGTCATTAACATTTTCTTTTAGATTAGTTTAATCCTATGATGACTCAACTTCTGTCTGCAAAATCTGGAAGTCTTTTTTAGTTGTCAGATCGCACCGAACTTAGGCCATTGACACTTTTTCTTTTTGTTCCATTTTGCTCCAGTTGGTTAACACCAACACTCTTTAAAAAAAAAATAAAAATCCTTGCTGAAAATTTGTTATGGTCTTTGTGTTCAACTCTGAAAGATTAAAAGGTAACTTGGAGAACAGCGCAAAAACATTTCCTTAAACAAACTTTCTTATAATCCAGACCACGTAACTATATGGAAGTGTATGTATATATGCATATGTACATATATTTGTATACATACCTATATTTATATCAAGTTTAAAATATGTTACATTTCTGGCTATAAATTAAGTCTTTTCCATTCACATCACTTCTGTACTTCACCAAAATGTTTTTGGTCACTAGGGTCTTTCAAATATCTTCTCATAATTTTTGAAATTTAAAACAAGCTCAGCCATTACATACTTAGCAAAAAGCTTTACTAAACTTTACTCAATTACTTAACAAATGCATTTTTCCTCTGCCAAAGAAAAGCTATTCCTATTTCTTCTCCTATCCTGTCCAATAAAGTTGAAATCCATTTAGGCTTTCTGTTGGGTTGATTCTTTCCTAATTACTTTATTACAGTTGCCAAAATCATCAGGTGATAAATAACTGAAATCAGACAGAATAGACAAAGGGAATTAATCTGTCTCATTAACTTTAGAGCAGATTTTATAAAATGTAACAGGGAGAATGCTGGCCATACCGACACAAAACCTTATTGCTTAGGGTTAACTACAGATTCACAGAACTAAATCTGTTACAGAGTGCTTTGCTGCATTTGGACGAAATTAATCTCTAGAAGAATAGCATATTCCGAGAATAAAGGTTACTCCAAAGTTCAACTTCTGAATGCATATTTTTTGATGTAAACTCAGATCTGCCTGACTTATTCAGAGTTATTATGCTGTGGGACATTCCAAAAATTGCAGATTCATGTTCCCTTTCATTTACTTTATTCCAATTTTTCCCATAGAAACAAAACATTTTTTCCGTCTTTTCAATTCCAACAAGTTTACCACAGCCTGAGTTCCCCTAATTTACTTAGCAATCAACAGGTTTTTAGTTCTCCATTCTCTGAACTATGACACATTTAACTTACAATTTACTTTAATTTTTTGCTGGCTTAACAAATAAAATAAAATAAAATAAAATAAGATAAAATAAAATAAAATAAAATAAAATAAAATAAAATAAAATATATAAAAGCATAACATAAACATTTTGCACTTTTGTCTGCAAAGTTGAAGCTTAGAAAGATTTTTCAGGTCCTTTAAAATTTATTTGCCTATTTATCTCTGACTTTTTTCCAGATGACATGATGTAATCAGTGAAATTTTAAATGTGACTTCCTTCTAGGAGGGATTTTTCTGGAATTGCACCAAAAGACTGGAGCAGGGCACACGGATCTCTGGAAGCCAGCTGGCATCTGAGCTTTCTTGAAAGCCAAATTTATTTCCCTTCTTGCACATCTCAGCAGTACCCTTCACCCAGTACAGTACATCTTTTGCAAATCCATGTTCACCAGCTGGGTCTCCACAGACATGCCTGAACTGAAAAGTCATATTTGTTATCTACATTATTTTAAATTTATAGGCACAGCATTACAGATCACATCACTAAGGGGTTTAAAATATCCAGGTTTTCTTTCACATTTCACATGGCTGACTTCAGTATTCATATAACAGGTGAAGCTAGTAGAACTTCATTTATTCATAACCTGCCTGTAGCTCACCAATATCCAATTCAATTTCAATACTCACTTTCTACCTTTTTAATACAAGTGAAAAACAGTTGTGCATACAGGTTCAGTACGTGTGTATGTTATTCAAACTTTTCAGTTCGTCCCCCATTATATTCTGAGAATATCTAGCAAAGTCTGTCCTGTTAGATGTTTGGTCAGGAATATTGCATACCAGGCCAGTGTCCTTTCCATAATGTTTTATGGAAATGAGCTTACAGCTGCGCACTGCTGATTAAATAGCTCCTAAATTCAGCTTGGTGTTGAAACTTTCATAGCAAACTCTCATCTGTCTCATCTGTCTCATCTGACGACTAGCAAATCCCAGACTTTGCAATGAAATTTCTTGTGGGAAAGATAAACTTACAGGTAAATATAATGCAAAAGCATCCCCAAATCCCACCATAAAGCATTACAGATGAGCAACAGGAAGGAAAAGGATCAGAACAACAGGCAGCTAATCTGTTGCAATGTATTCCAGAGTTTTCCAGTTTTTTACATCTTTTCATATGAAGCACAAAGCCCCTTTTCATATCAAAGACACAACATGAGAGAGAAGTGGGAGGTTGTGGACGCATCATTTTGTTGTCCTAAAACAGTTATGTATGAAGATTTACACCGTATTTGTTCCATCCAGAGAGATTCTTTGTGAACTGACAAGAAACGAAGGGGAAGGGGGGGTGGGAAGCTACATCACTTTTAAGGAACAACTACTGTCAATGACAATAGACAACTGACAGCAGGGCCAAAAGAGGTCATCAAAGGATAAAACAGCCAGATGCCTGAGCTGTAAGTGCCTTGATGGAACGAAGACATGATGTTTCATGAGACAATTGGATGTTAGTAAACAACTTGTGCATATTCAGTGTCTACCAGTTACATTACAATGATAATTACTTCTGAAATTATGCTGTCTGAACACAGGCTTCCTTTTAAAGCCTTTGCTTTGCCTATAAACATCCAGTTTTCCAATATATATATAAAACCATCCAATCTACTCATGCTTGCATTATGGCATAATCAAGTAATTCTAGGAAAACTAGCCATACTAGGCTCTTTGTCTAGCTTTACATCAGAATTTGAAAGCTGTAACTCAGAAGCTTAGCTACTCACCAAAGTAATCATACCAAAAGTGATAGCTAAAGACTAATATCACAGATAACAGCTCTGTGGGCAAACAGAAGTCCTAGCTGTCTATCAAATATATCTTATCACTTATATGTCACTTTTTTGGATCATCGATTTTGTATCATGAGAAAACTCAACAGCTGCAGAAAAAAACAAAACAAACAAACAAAAAGACCAGAACCAACCAACCAACAAACAAACAAACAAACAAACAAAAAAACCCAGAAGAAAACCTGCTTGTAACCATGGGTGCTCACATAGCTCATTTTCCAAGTTCCACTTTGAATCATTTAGAAAAAAGAATACTAATATAGACCTCTTTGTGTGTTTATATAGTTCTAATGGGTGCACATATCTCCAAATTCCCAAGATTGTACTCTAGAATTACACCAGTTTCAGAGTTATTAAACTACGCAGCCCAGAAGCTCTTTTTTAGAGGAAACATTTGGAGCAGTCTCAGGTGATACATTCAGTTTGAAAGTCACTTGATTAGTCATGATTAGGCTGTAGAGTACTTAGATTTTTAATTTCATATATTGTAACAATATCTCAAGAAGCCACTGTTTTACTAAATTAAACATCATAATTTATGGAATATATTAGGCATCTAAATATAACAATTCTGCCATAGAGACCTGCTGAGTAGAGTACTCCGGCACGATAAATCTTCAGCAGTGGGGTATGAAAGTCCAATGGCTTCAGGTTTTTTTGAAATTTGAATTGTTTGTGAACTGTATCACAGAATGCTTTGAGAAACAGTTTCTATTTGTAGCGAGTAATTATGTCTGCAAGTCCAAGGAAAACTGATTTGAACAGTGGCTTAATAATGTTTACTGAAGGACTAACCTGAACCATTATACAAGGAAAACACCTTAGGAATTATTTGATCTAAACCTTGAGGGCAAATAAGGGAAACCATGGTGGGCTACTAGAATTCATTTTGTCCATAAAGCATTATTTTGTTTGATTTCCTTTTCATCCTGCTAGTACATGGGAAGCCTGCAGTCACCCATCGAATCATAATTACAACATACATCCGAATTTCTAAGTAACTGTGTATCTTATCTGATGACTTGCTTTTTGTTTCATTTATAGCATGCCATATTTTCATTACGCTTGGCACCTTTTTAAAGGGAAGCTGTTTTATGATAAACTCAGAATGGTTTAGATTGCAAGGGACCTCAAAGACCATCCCACCCCACTGCCCTGGGCAGTGACACCTGCCACTAGACCAGGTTGCTCAAAGCCCCATCCAGCCTGGCCTTGAACACTTCCAAGGATGGGGCATCCACGACTTCCTTGGGCAACTTGTTCCAGTGCCTCACCATCCTCACAGTAAAGAATTTCTTCGTAACATCTAATTGATATCTGCACTCTTTCAATTTAAAACTATTACCCCTCATCCTATCACTATGCTCCCTGATAAAAAGTCCCTCTCCACCTTTTCTGTAGTCTCCCTTTTATGTACTTAATTACTGCTATCATGTCTCCCCAAAGCCTTCTCTTCTCCAGGCTGAACAACCCCAACTCTCTTAGCCTGTCGTCATAGGAGAGATGCTCCAACCCTCAGATCGTCTTCATGGGTGTTCTCTGGACTTGCTCCAACAGGTCCATGATCTTCTTATGTTGGCAGCCCCAGAGCTGGATGCAATATTCCACGTGGGTTCTCGTGAGAGCAGAGTAGAGGGGCAGAATCACCTCCCTCAACCTGCTGGCCATGCTTCTTGTGATGCAGCCCAGGATATGGTTGGCATTCTGGGCTGCGAGCACACATTGCCAGCTCATGTTGAGCTTCTCATCATCCAACACCCGGAAGTCTTCTCCTCAGGGTTGTCCTCAATCCACTCTCTGCCCAGCCTGTAGTTGTGCTTGGGGTTGCTCTGACCCAGGTGCAGGACCTTGCACTTGGCCTTGTTGTACTTCATGAGCTTTGCACAGGCCCACCTGGAGAGCCTGTCCAGGTCCCTCTGGATGGCATCCCTTCCCTCCAGCATTTTGACCACACCACACAGCTTGGTGTCATCGGCTAGGCTGCACTTAATCCCACTGTCCATGTCACCAACAAAGATGTCAAACAGCACTATTCCCAATACTGACTCCTAGGGAACACCAGGGGTTTTAGCTCTAATTCACTTTGCATGATGGTTTACTTTTTTTTTTGCTCAGTGGTGTACAAACCATCTGTGCCTTTAATATGTTACTCTTAAATAGTCCCTTAGAAAATTGTTTTACTTCTGAACATTTCTACTTTAACCTTCAGCCTTCTAGTAACATTTTTAGGCCATTTAACTCAAACCAGAGACATTTAGCTTTCCAAATCCAAATATCAAGTGCAAAACTTTTTAAAGCTCCATCCAGAGGGACCTGGACAGGCTGGAGAGGTGGGCCCAAGCCAACTTCATGCAGTTCAACAAGGCCAAATGCAAGGTCTTACATCTGGGTCGGGGCAATCCCAAGCACAAATACAGGCTGGGCGGGGAATGGCTGGAGAGCAGC